>SZWC01013650.1:21458-47666 GCA_023375785.1 Penium margaritaceum | reverse complement strand
TGTACATATGTATGTATATGAATATGTATGTTTTGTTCTTTGTAACAAAAAATCATTAATACAATTTAAGGTCTCACTACTAAAATGATCATTTTCATAATGAATTTTGGGTACTAATAACATGACTTTGGCTTTGAATTTTTTTATGAAAAATTAAACAATCATGTTTTAGAAAGGGTTTCATTGAATTGATTCGTTTGAAAAGCCTCTAACGATATAACATTTCAATACTAAAACCTTTCCACGAATAAAAACCCACAAGGTTTCAACGACGTTTGTTTATATTCAATTACGTGTTTGTGGAGATAAGAATTCTTTGACCGTCCTTACAATTTTTTTGACACAAAACAAAACTCTACTCAAAGGAATTCATTCTATGAATGGTTTTAGAATACTCTAGTCTCATAATTTATCCGGAATTCATAACCATCGCGTTGTCACTTTTAAGAGACACCACAAAACTTCCATCATTTATGTGAATGTTTGCACTGTTTCGTTCCTTTCAATGTTATGTTAACATGAAGAAATGTTTTGAAATTTTCCCATGTTGCCAAGATGTTTTTGAAATAAATGTTTCTTTAAAGCACATGTACAGATGTACCATTAACTTACTATTCCATGTTGTTTAACTTTTATGAAGGCAAACAAATGTTGTTTGGAGTGAGATATCATGTCATTGTTATTCCGTTCATGTTAAGTCGTATAAATGTAATAAAAAAAATCCATTGTACTTGGATGTTATTCGTTGTATATGAATGTTAAAGCCAGAAAATCATTTAAACTTCCCGTAGAATCACAATGAAAACAAAAATAGCTTTCATTTTAATTTCATTTGTTTTGTTTCTATTTACATCGTAGTTTGATGCGTTAATTGTTTTCTATGAAGAAGCCAAATGTATTATTAGATAAACCTAGATTGAGTTATGGTCTCCGTGGACAAAGTTTCTGTCGCGTGATTTAGACATATGATTCTTCATTAGAACAGGTTTGGACTAGGAAGAATCTTCTTTGTAAATTGGTGCATAGAGGAATCATTTGGAAATGGTCGGCCAAAAAAATTGGAGCTTCCCAGCGGACGCCTTGGCTACTTACTGCAAACAAGTTTGTGACAAGCTATTATTGTTGATTACTTGTTGCGTGGTTAATCACATAAGACAATGAAGGTTAAACCGCGTCACTAAACTGGGTTATTGACCCCAAACAAGTTGAGGGTTTGTTCAACAAATTGGTGCAAGATAATTTTCCGTCGTCGGGCCTAGCCTGATGTGGTACACTACCTGCTAGTTCAAAATTTGAATTTCAGTTATGTATTACCGGCTAAACTTGAAACTATTTTCACCAAGTTGTCTTTTTTGACTAATTCGGCCACTTGGGGACTAATTCTAGTTCATTCCACATTATGGGTTATGTGGATGACCTACACCTAAATTCGAACATACCTTGATTGCATTCTCGCTGTAGCAATTCTTTCCAATGGAGCTTTTGGGCGACCACATTTTCTCAATCAAAATTAAGGAGGCAAATCCACGATCCACGACACTTGGACGTTATCATCATGCAAGCATCGCTTGGGCTCTCGTATGTGTGTGGCTTAGACAGCCTTAGAGGAGAGGGAACTTATGCTGCACCCTTGGAGGTCAAAAGACACTCCTTTGGAGGAAGCTTTCAGTCAAAAAGAATGTGCCTCATGTGGCTTGCACCACACTAGTCTAAGTACCCTTAAGGCCCGAGTCGTATGCATGATGTGGCAGTCTCACTCACTAACCCTCTTCCCTAAGAGTACCATTTCCACGTGTTGTGACCTCGTGGCTAGGGGTCCAGTTTATGAGGTTTAGGTCTTCCCATAGCATAAACAATCGTCCCCCATTGAGTTGATTCTTGTTAGACCAGATTCTTTCGAAACTTGGGTGTACAATAAGAAGGAGGGGAGAAAACTTGTCTTCAATGTTGCAGGTTTCCAACGGGTCTGTGAATTCTATGATCTTGTTTGCTTTTGCTTTTTTATTTTGGAATGTGCATAGTCTTCTTGGATACAGATTCGGATTCTCCGTCTATTCGTGTATGATTTGTATAGCTACTAAAGCTATGGATACCATTGATACTTAACATTTGTGAAGCCAACTTTCTCTGAATGTTGTCGCCTGTAAAAGATGCCACCATTTACACACTTTATTTTAGGAGTAAAACACAAAGGTTGTGGTGGTTTGTTCTCCGCTCACGTAGGAGAATCTTTGTTGGTGCTTTTGTGTGATTGTTTCCAACTTTGGGCAGTGTCAAAAAGCGTGCAAAATCATTTCATTGTGTAGGTTACATAGTTGGCAAGTATGTTTTGGAGGGGCAGGGAAAAGACATAACCCGTCCCTTGCATGTATGTTGCTGATTATGATCACCATGTATGTGTTATATTCTTTTCATTGTAGGATGGTGCTTGTAGTGCATAATTTGACAGTGGCAGCTGTTGTGGGATGTTCTCCATCTTCTTTCCATGTGTTGTGGTGTTTGACGTCTTTTATTTGTTTGTTATTCATAGTTTGGTATTGGTTCATTAGCTTTGGTTCTATGTTTTGTGCGATCCTCCAAGATGGAATGGTGTTGTTATTGCAAAACCAATGAATTTTTCATTACTTATGTGTACCGAGGTCTAGATACAGGTCTCGTGGAAAGGTGATTTGTCAAAATCTTTGGTTTCTATGTCAAGCATTGATGTGACCGTGAAAGTTCTACCTGTGTAATCTCTGTGTGTTTGTGCTATGCAATAAATGAAGTTAGGTTTTTTGTATAGGAGGTCATGCACGAGAACTCATGTTGTAGTGAGTTGTCTTGAGTCCGTTCCTCCATGATATCCATCCATTCTTCGGACATGTTCCTTTTTTCTCTCTAAACTGTGTTACATTCCTGTTTATTTTTTTGCACGTACGGTGAGGAGTTGTGTGTGCATGTTCCAAACATGCTTGATCTGTACTTGTTCTTTGGTGAGAAAGTGTTCCCTTTTGTCAAATCCAAAAGGTTTGCAATCAGATTTGACTCATAATCTTTATGAGGCGGCGTATTCTTGTAGTGATTCTTTTTTTGACATGCTGGATGGTAGAATTGTTGGGTTGGTGGCCAAAGGAACAGCTAGAATCGATGTCCATATTAGGTTGACGTGATTTCTAAAGTTCAGTACGTTTGGTTGAGAGGGGAGGAGGTGTCCCTTTTCAAAGAAGGGATTTTTGTTTGCGGCTACATGGGTTCTGATTTGGTGGGAGGAAGTTTTACCCTTGTACAGCTTGTTGTGCTTGTATGAGTGTTAAGGGCCATAAAATCCCAAGCCCCCCTTTTTCAGGGCTATTGATGACGAGGATCTTTTTGAGAAACCTTATTTTCCATCTTGTTTTGACACAAAAATTTTGAGTATTGTTTCTTGAAAATTTTGGAGGATTTCTAGTGGAGGTGGGCACAAGTCTGAGTGGTAGAGCGAATTTGGTATGAGGTAACTGTTGATGATGATGATTTCTCCAAAGAGCTGCCGAGGGTTTGATTTGTTGTTCAAGTTTTCTCCACATAATTGGGTTATGTGGATCATTATTTGTGTTTATGCTGACAATGTGTTGTGGATCAAGCGATGCTTGGTATTGGGCTCACAGAGGTGATGATGTGTTGGGACATGCAAGATAGAGTATTGTCTTGTCCACATTTGCTTTCAAGCTCATTAGTGTCCAGAAATTGTGCGGCCTTGGCAAGGTTAGTTTGGTCTTTTATGTGAGCTGTCATATTATAAGCGTATGCCCCAAAGCTAGGGCACCAATGGAAGCCTTTGATAAGTTTATCAATAGTTTGTGAAAAGTATTGGTTCATAGGTTCCATGGCTAGAATGAAGACTACCGGGGAAATCGGGCATTCGTTTCCCTATCTATTTGAGCGGTGAGACTTCCTTTTAGTAAAAACTAGTTCTTTTTGTATAGAGTGTGGCTTTGATCCATGATACATTGAATGGTAGGAAGCCCATTGACATAGATTTTTAGAGATGGGATCTAAATGAATCATCATAAGCTTTCTCGAAGTCAGCTAGTAGAAAGGTTATGTTATTATTCGTTAACATTTACCAATGTTGTAAAATATGTGTATAGGAAAGAGTTTTATTGATGTTCCTACCTCAAACAAAACCAGTTTGTTCTAGGATTACAACATGTGGTAGAACGAGGAGAAGGAGGTTGGCGAGAACCCTTGCTAGTGTCTTGTAATCTGTGTTTGGTAGTGAAATCGGGCAGTAGTTTTATGTTTATGTAGGTTCTCGTTTCTTGAAGAGAAAACATGTGATAGAGTCCATGAAATGTGGGTGTTGTTATGGGTTTTGAAGAAAACTTCCAAAAGCCCTGAGTAACTGTTTAGCTATGATTTTTGGATTCTATAGGTAGAATTATGTTGGTTTTCCATCTCGCTCACGCACTTGTTATTGGCCATGTGACCAATGCCTATGAAAATTTTCTTTGTTGCAATTCTCTCATTTAGTTTTTGAAGCAAGCCTTAGGGTATTTGTCGTAATAGGGCATTTGCGAGGGAGCGAGGGGTAGCTTTGGTTGTGTAAAAGGGTTTTCATAGAATGATTTGTACTAACTCTTTTGGGTTGGTCGTTATTTCACTGTCCCTCTTCTTCAGGGAGGTAGTAGACGTTGCATTTTTCTTGCTTTGATGTGAGTAGTTTTGAGGCATTTTTTAGGCCTTTTCCATAAGATAGTTCTGCTACCCTTTATGTATGTTGTTGATCAGAGAGGATGTATCTACGGAGTTTTTGTTCGCACTTGGAGAGCTCTGATTGAATCTTCTTATTCTTTGGGTATTAAAAATTTTTTTCTGTAGAAAATTAATCTTTACGTTTATCTCCCCGATTATTCTTCTTTAATGTTTGTGTTCTTCAACACCGTATGACTTGAAAGCCTTTCAAATTGATCATTCTTTTGTTGTCCAATGTTACTTTTAATTATTTGTAGTAGTTTTTGTCCAAGTGGTTTGAGGAGTCCTTTTCTAGTCCTTTTCCTTTCTTGATGAGAGGGAGAATAAGAATTTTAACAAGTGGTGCTGCGATGTGGTCGGATAGAGATGGTTGATGGATACATCATGTAGCTTCTTGAATTCTATGGGTGTTTGGGAAGTCATTGTAGATGTGATCAGTTCGCGACGAGGATTTGTGGGCCGCATAATGGAACATATAGAAGGACATTGTTGGATTAATTCTTCAAGAACTTTGTAGGACTTGTGTATGATTAGTGTTTTTGAGTAGGTGAGAATCGTTGGGTAATTCCTATGGGTTTCTGCCGAGAGGAGAGCATATTGTACTGAGGTCACCGAGTAGGAAGTTTGTTTTGTAGATGGCTAACAAGTCTCCCAATTCTTTCCATAAGGTTTTTATTTGTTCTAGGTGTGGAGGTGCGTACACTATGGTTAGATTTAGTGGGGTGTCATGAGTGCTCAAAGAGCATTGTAAGATTCCATTGTTGTTTGTGGTTGATTGAGTCGTATGTTCGATTTTTTTGTTCTCTTTGTATAAGATGCAAAGTCTACCTGTTTGTGTGGATTCCAATACAACGTATTGACCTTTTCCATTCGAGTTTTTTTAGGAGTTTCTCATGTTTGTTAGCTGTATTTATATGTGTATCTACAATGGCACATAAGTTGCATCATGAAGTTTATAGGAAGCTTTTGATTGTTTCAGTTTTGGTAAAGCCATTGATGTTTAGGGATATGATTGAAATGCATTGTCCGTTTGCTTGTTTGGAGGCTAGTTTGTTTCTTTTCTTGGTTGCACTTGGTTGGTGGATCTTCCAATGTTTTCCGTTTACTCTTTGACTAATCCTCAGAGATGGGCTTTCTTTCCACTTGTTTGAATGCTCACATGCCGAATTGCAATTGACTTTTTGCTTGTTGGCTTTGTTTGCGTTGGGGGCTAAAGATGTTGTGGATTCTCTTTTCCTCCTATAGGATTTGGTGTCTAGAGGTGCTGTAAAGACAAAATCTGGTCCGGTTTTTTCTCTTGAACAATTGTAGCATGGGGTTGTGGGATCAAGTTTTTGAATAGTTTGTGGGAGGCTATAGGTGAGGAAACTCAGGGGGTCAAAGTTGTTTTCTGATGCCTATGGTCTGGGTTCATTATGAATCCACTGCGCATCTGGTGCATTGTGGTCGATTTCCCGTATGGGGAGTATACGGTGTTTTGTTTACTTAAAAGACACGTTGATTACTGGTGGGAGTATGGCGGCTGAAAGCAAATCACGATGAAATAATGCAAGGAAAATGATGGCTGGTATTTCTGTTTTTGGGTCCGGATGAGGGTTTTGAGGTATCCTATCTAGCAAAGAACTTAGAAAAAGGGAAGTATGTGAGGGATTTGGGCACAAACCTTCGCCTGTTTTTTGTAGGACGTTAATGTTTGTAGCGTATAGACCAGAAATGGTGCTATTTTTTTATTCTTGTTTGATCTTCTTGGTGCAGATATTGTATTCATACTGGAGTTTTTTGGGGTATTCTTGGGTGTGGATTAGTAGAAATGACATAAGGAGGTTGTGGAGATAGTNTGGGAGTATGGCGGCTGAAAGCAAAGCACTATGAAAGGATGCAAGGAGAATAATGGCTGGTATTTCTGTTTTTGGGTCCAGATGAGGGTTTTGAGGTATCCTATCTAGCAAAGAACTTAGAAAAAGGGAAGTATGTGAGGGATTTGGGCACAAACCTTCGCCTGTTTTTTGTAGGACGTTAATGTTTGTAACGTATAGACCAGAAATGGTGCTATTTTTTTATTCTTGTTTGATCTTCTTGGTGCAGATATTGTATTCATACTGGAGTTTTTTGGGGTATTCTTGGGTGTGGATTAGTAGAAATGACATAAGGAGGTTGTGGAGATAGTTCCTGTGGTTGAATGATAGAAGTTTGATTGTTCATTTTGTATCATTCTTGTTTGATTTAAGTGCTACGATTGCATCCATTCAAGGAATGACAAGGGAGAGATAATTGAGAGGAGCATGTGGTTCATGATTGGTTTCCTTGGTTTGAAAGTTATGATGTTTTTCAATTCTCCAAAAATGTAGGTAGTTATGCCCTGGGTATGTGTCTTGATCTGTGCAATCTTGGCACCTTGATCATTTTAGCTTTGGGATGGATGTTATTGGTGATGGACTGAAGACTGGGATGAATGGGAGAAGCCAAAGTATCAGATTTGGAGTATAGTGGACGCTTGTTTTCTTTTGTGAACATGGTTTATTGGTGTGGTAAACTGGATGGTAACTTTGGAAGGGATGCCATGTGAGAAGTGCGGGATGTTGTTTTTCGGTTGAGAACCAGAGCCAGTTTCCTGAGGCCTATATTGGTTGAGTGGCCAATGTGTCAAGTGTGGTTTGCGGAACCGAGGTTGACCAGGTTGTGACAATATGGTTTGGTGTGTTTGAGAATCCATGGCACAAGGGTTACTTGAGTGAGAGATGATTCTATGCATGAAGATCACAGTTTTGAGATGCCCGAAGGTATGTATAAGGTTTGTCATTGAAAAGGCATTCGAAATCCGTTACAACGGAAAGGAGATTATTCCATAGCTGGGACTCCACCAATCTAAGCATGTAGCTCTATGAAAGATAGCCACGAGTCCACTATTCTGGGTAAATGTGGTCTTATCAGCACAATTACAAAAGCAGAAAGTACAACAGTTGAGTTGGTAGTGATGGCCCGGCCAATGAGGTTGTTTTATTATTGTGAGATCCTGGATTTGGATGAGGCAAAGCAGTTCACTGTGCCGGTACTGAGCCTGCAAGCATAGAGAGGGTGAGGGTTAGTAGTGCATGTGGCAAACATCCATTTCATGGGGAGATGGTCAGCAGAGGTCGCGCTCTTTGTGTTCAAAGGTTGAAACTCTGGCGGAGCACTTATACGTTTGCATTGAAATTCACCATAAGCTGATCCCCAGACGGGTTGCGAGTATAAGCTCCGTGGGCTTGTTTGTGGGCGATTGACTTGGAACGAGAGTGGATAATGTGTAGAGAGGGTCCCTTGAAACCGTTGCACACCACATAGTTGCACACGAACATCTACGAGATGAGGCCAACGCTGGAGAACAAGATGCCCTTGTCTCCCCTCCACACAATGAAGTAATGGGAGAGGTCGATGTGACATTTTGTACCATCAAAACACTTGGTTAGAGGAGAGAGAGTGAGCAAAGAGTATTCCTTCTATGATGAACTTACCACACTGTCTATGAACAACAATAATGGTGCGTAGGTTGTGCAGAGGGTGCAAACGAGTCGCCGAGAAAAGCTTGTGTTAAAAAGTATGATGATTGTTGTTGCAATACTAGCATACTAGACCACAGAAGTTTAAGATGATTGATTTTGAATATCCAGAGATGTGGAAGGCAGGGGTGGCATGCAAGAAGGTAGGGTCTTCCTGGTGGGCAGTCAAGGTGCTCAGTCATGTGTTCGTGGGGATGGCCGTGATGGGGTGAACAAAGCAGTGGAGGTACAAAAGCTTAAAAATTGGTGGCAGTACGGTACCGACCAGACACTCCTTTGTGGGCATCCTTGTGACGTCTCCCATCGAGAAGTTGTTTGGTAGGTATTTTATTACCACTGTTGGGTCCTATGGATAGCACAGCTTGTGAGCTTTGAAGGACGGGCAGGTCACCTTCGCGACAACCACTTCCAACTTCCCATCAAGATCTGCACGTGCCCGTTGAAAATGGTATGAGGTACACCAGAGTGGATCTATTTTCCACATATTGATGCCCGAGAACAGACATGGGGAGGAATTATTGAATGGGGATAACTTGACAGCCATGGATGGAATGAAACCATCGGTGTCATCCACCTTAATGGTGTAGCGTGCCATGCGAGTGCGACCGTGCACAGCCAAGTCAATGGAGAAGATTTTGGCTGACTTGATAGACTCCAGAGGCACCAGCTTGGGATGCATACGTTGGAGCATGTTTAGGAAGACGTTAGTAATACGCTCACCTTGGTGGTCGAATATAGGGGTAATTCTTTGGTTGAAATGCTTGACACATTGATCAAAATCAAGCTCAACTCCCAGTGTTGGGGCACCCAGCAAGACTGGTTCTTCTCCAAGTAGATCGAATGTAGCTTCAAACTCATTGGTCTCATTCAGATTTTCCTCAGGTACCAGGTTAGAGCTGGGGTTGGCCTGAGGATTCTGGTGGTTGGTGTCTTCTCCGGTGGATCCATAGCGACTCAAAAGAGTCGGTCGAGAAGGTACGTGGACTTGTAGAGTTAGAGAAAAACTTTGTAAGTTCGGGAGCTTGGGAAGTAAAACTTATGAAGGCTCGGGGTGATGGAGAGGTTTGGGGCAACATGTGGATACCTGTAGCAGAGTCAGCTTGACCGTTAGCCTGCCCATCCTCAGTGTTGGCAAGGGAGGCATCCATAGGAGCCGTTGGCAAAGGGAAACCGGGCAACGTTTCCACCTTAGTTTGTGGAGTGGGGGCGGGAAAGGGTGGTTGGGACACATAAGGGGAAGATTTCAGCAAGGAGACGGTGTTGATTTGAGGGTTCAGAGCGCTTCCTGACCCTGGATTACCGCCGCATGGGTTTGCCGACTGCAAGGTAGCGTTGGGGCTTGTGATGACGATCAGTCTCAGATCTGTGCCTACGCTTCCACAAAAGTGAGGGACAAGATGAGAGTGTGTACAAGGAGCCAGTCTATTTGTGTTGTACATATGTAACCAACCTGGGGTCTCCTCTTTAACTTTTGAGAGGAGCATTTGGTGTTGAGGTAAATTGTCAAACTTGGAGGTAGCGGAGTTAGCCTTTTCCTTCTGGGTTTGGAATGGTTTGCCATTGGTCTTGACCAGCCGTCTGCTGCCTTGCTTACCATTGAAAGGAGCAGTGGCTTTGCTCGTGGGTGCAAATCCATTCACCGAGGGTAGATTTTTCTCAACACCTTCAATGTTAGCGGAGCCTGAAAGAGCAAGGTTTTGCATGTTAGTAACAATGAGAGAGCTTCTTCATAGCTTGGTATTGATGATGGTGGTTCAAGGTAGGTGAAATGATTCCAGAGATTCGGGTATGATAGTAAGGGGGATAGTGGGTAGATAGAGGCCAAAGATGGCTGGAAGTAAGGGGAACTAGTGCAAGAACATTACCAGAGACTCGGTGCTTGGACTTTTAGAAAAGTCGTACCTCCTCCCATGGTGCTTGTTCTTGGTCCAAAAATGGCCAGGTTGCTAGAATGCAGAGTTGTCGCGGTGGCCGAGTGAATAGGTCTTGGCCAGTGATCCTTGATATAGTGGCACCAGGCCGGTACACCGATATCCCTGGTTAAAAAGTAGGTGAGGTCGCGATACCTGGATATCCCCAGGTGACTTTACCTTTTTCGACTTTTTCAGGCCCACTGCTTTGGAGAAGGAAAACATTTTTGTTGTACCAAAGGCCCGTATGAAGTGAGGACAACAGAGGTTTTGGAGTGGGTTTGATGGTGTGGATGGCCAAAGTTTGCGTTTCGCAGGAAGGTCGAGTCAAGGTGCGGAGAAGGCGGGAAGGTAGTTCCACGTATGATGCTAAATGATTGGTGTGGGTTTAGATTCTCGTGCCATGTCATGTTTGATGGGTAATGTGGATGCTGTGTACCGAGGACCCCCATAGGGTTCTGCAGAAGACAAGGTAGGTTAGACAGCTCCGGCAAAGTAGCATGAGGGCCATGCCCACGAAGGTTGAGGAAGAACATGGAAGTCTGAAAGATCGCGATGCTTTGTGTGCATGTTCATGAGATGTGACCATGCGAGTTTGATCGACTTGTTTCTCTTTGGAGATATCTTCAAGTCAAGCGGGGACACTTGCTAAACATGCTGACGGTCCTCCGTGCCTTGTTCTTTTGTGGCCATTTGAGCAGGCCGATCCACGTGGAGATTGCGTTTGGGTAGTTTTTGAGGTTGTGAGCTGATGATGTGGTAGCCACGGAAGGTCTTGCATGTGTGCATGTTGCTTTCTTGTCAAGGAAAGTTGGAGAGCAGACAGGGCAGATTGAGTGGCAGTCCCATGGTGCAGGGATGGCAGTGATGGGCAACAATATTTTTGACTGGCATGTCTAGTCCCTGTAGTTATGGATCAATTTATGAGGCTGGGTGAAAGGGGGGAGATGGGTGGCACTGCTTCCTTGTCACTTGTGCTAGCACAAAGCATTTCCCTCTAGGAGCACATGCGCACGGCCTGCAATCTTCTAGCAACCATAGAACTCGCACCACTAGCATTTGAACCAGGTCCAAGAAGTTTCTCTATGGCCATTACTCAAGCCGAGAAACCAAGTAGTTTCCTGTCGTCGCAGAACACCAAACAAGGAGTATTTCACCATTATGGGAACTGATCATAGTTAGTAATGTTGGAGAAATGCTCCTCACCATGGCAGGAGTGACTTAAGAAAAGAACACCAATAGGACAAGCCAAGGTGGCTTAGTGCTTTATGGTGTCCACCATTAGAGACAGGGGCCCGGGTTCAAGTCCCACAAGATCAATTTCTGCCCTGCCTCAAGGGAGGTGGAAAACAGATGCCAGGAAGCTAGCTCAAACTCTAGAATTCCTCCTTAAGGTTCTAGAAGGCCAGGTGAGGATCCAGGTAGGTGGCACACCTTCTAGGAGGGGTGACTTGTCCTACAAGACATCTAGAGTTGTCTTGGTCTTCTGGATACCTTCCCTCCTACTAGAAGCAAGCTGAGGAATCTAGGAGGGGGCAGAAGCTTCTAGAGGAAGGAAGGGATGCCTTCTTAGGTGGGAAAAGGAAAACCTACCAAGGGCCACTCTAGAAGCTATAGAATTTGCTAGGAAGCTCCAAATTCGGCATGCTTTGGTGTTCAGGAAAGCTTAGATCAGTGGCTATAAAATGCCACTTCTTGTGGGCCTTGATCAAGTGTTTATTCTCAGTCAATTGAGGCTAAAACTATTGCCTCACTCTCTGACCAGTTTTCTGCCATCCTTGGAACTAGTTGCCTCCACAGTTTCAGTCTCTCCAAAAACAGTTGGTGGTGTGAACCAGCCACTGCTAGGGACCTTCCAGGGTGCGCACTCACCCTCAGGCCAACAAAGGGTTATGGGCCCATGCCTCTAAGG
The DNA here is from genome assembly GCA_023375785.1 of Penium margaritaceum. NCBI lineage: Eukaryota > Viridiplantae > Streptophyta > Zygnematophyceae > Desmidiales > Peniaceae > Penium > Penium margaritaceum. The sequence continues at coordinate 35,592 of SZWC01013650.1, read as the reverse complement.
GGTTCCAAGCCAGCTTGAGTTCACGCTTCCAATAGCAAGACATAGCGACCAGCGAGCAAGAGAGCAGCCGTACTGTCCTTAAGCTTGATGGGACAGGCTTTGCCTTGTGGAGGTGGCAGTTTGAGGTCTTCCTCGACGACAAGGGACTGCTTGAGCTCGTAAAGGGTGATGAGACTGCTCCGCCGGAAACTAGAACGGCTGAGGTGAAGGAGGCATACAAGAAGCACAACAAAAAGGCGTTGGCGCTCCTTGTTTCTGCGTTATGCCCACCACAACTTGGGCACATCCAAGGATGCAACCTGGCCGCAGACGAATGGTAAAAACTCTACTCCATCTACTAGTCAAGAAACCTTGCCAATTAGCTCTTCATCTTCAAACGACTCGTCACCCTCCGAGCCAACAAAGGCGAAAACATCATGGAGATCAGGCAGCAGATTGAGTCACTCGCAATGGAGTGCGTGGCTACTGGTTGGGAGGTTAACTCTCAGTTGTAAGCTATGATCCTCCTTCTGGCCTTGCTGGACAGTTGGAGTCCCATGATCACTGTCCTTGGTGGCTGGCCTTCCGACAAGCTGAAGTACCCGAAGGTTGCTGAATACGTGCGCAACGAGTAGATGCGACGTAGTGGTCGAGAGAGTGCAGTGGCATCAAGTTTAGCTTACACAGTTCATCCTCGCAGTGGAGGCCGAGGCGACAAGTGGAATGGTGTCAAACAGGGCACTAAGAAGGGTGACAAGAAGGGGGAGTGCTTCGATTGCGGCAAGGAGGGCCACTATGCGCACAACTGCCCCAAGAAGAAACGAGACCGGTCGAAGCCGGGCAGGAAGAAAGACGAGCAGGCCCTTATGACGTACAACTCCACAAACTTTAAGGATCCGGTAGTTGTTGTCATTGATTGCGGATCAGGCTGCCACATGCAATGCAACAGGGCGACATTTGTCACATACGGCGCCTCGGAGAGACGCATGATGGTGCCCAACGGCAAAACAGAGTTGGCCACCGGTGAGGGTAACATCCGCATTGAGTCCATTGTGGATGGCAAACCTGTCACGAGCACAATCCACGACGTGCTCGACATGCCCAACTTTGGGGCAAACCTGCTCTCCGTCAGCCGCCTTACCAACAAGGGACTTGAGGTACTCTTCACATAGAAGGAGGCCGTCATCCGCAAGGAGGGCAAAGGCGAGGTTATTGCGTGCGCCAAGAGAGAGGATGACTTGTACCTGCTACGCGCAAATATCCTTGGCAGCCGGGCGGGGTCCAACGCCTCCAATCTCGCAACGAAGGATGAAGGAGACCTGTACCCGTGGCACCGCCGACTTTTCCATGTTTCTCCATCAACGGTGAAAGAGATGGCAAAGAGAGAGGTGGTGCGGGGTCTTCAAATCAGTGGCCTTGATGGAACCAAGGAGACCGTGTGTGAGCCATGCGTCATCGGCAAATAAATGCGGCAGCCGTTTGTGGCAAAGGGGACGCGTACATCAACAAAGTTGGCAGTGGTACACACAGATGTGTGTGGACCACTTGAGAGCTCCATCGGTGGAGCTTGCTACTTCCTCACCTTCATCGACGACCACAGCCGCAAACTGTACCTCTACCTCATGAAGCAAAAGAGCAAAGTCCTTGCATGCATGCAAGAGTTTGTGCCAGATGTGGAACAGCAGATAGAGTTGAAGGTGAAGGCGTTCCAGAGCGACAACGGTGGTGAATATGCGGGTTGCCTTGGGTGGATGAAGAGCAAGGGGATTGAGTGGCAGAAAACAACTCCACACTCCCCGCAACCGAATGGCGTCGCTAAGAGAGCAAATCGCACAATCCTTAACATGGTGCGATCAATGTTGAGCGACGCCGGCCTTCAACAACGATACTGGGCTGAGGCGGCACGGACAGCGGCATACATAATGAACCTTACACCGACCAAGCCGTTGAAGGTCAAGGAGAGCAAGGCGTGGAAGACGGCACAAGAGGTGTGGAGCGGGAGGAAGCCGGCAGTGGGTCACCTCCGCATGTTTGGTTGCATTGCACATGCGGTGTTGCAGGCACGTCAAGGGCGGAGCAAGCTGGACCCATGAGCCCGCTGGTGCATTTTCATTGGGTACGAGAGTGGAAGCAAGGCATACCGACACTTTGACCCAAGGAGACAGCAGACTGTGCAGAGTCATGACGTCACGTTTGATGAGAAAACTTGTTGGACGGATGAGGAGGCAGGTCTCTCCAAAAGTGGGGAGTGGCTGCCACTCCTTGAGGGGGAGACGCCGAAGGACGTGAATGAGGGTGACGTCTTTGCATCAGCACCAGTCGGAGAGGGTCGCCCAAGGGATGGGCGAGTGGCAGTATTTGTTCCCGCCAGTTTAGATGAGGAATTAGGAGTACCGGAGATGGACGTGGAGGCGGAGAGTCGACCGATGTCTCCAAGGTCTCCAAGAGAGGGGGAGCAGGCGGTTGGAGAGGATGGCACCAAAGGGGGACAGCAACAACAACAACTGGCTCAACAGCCCCGCACGAGCAGCCGTGTGCAAAGAATGACAAAAAGGTACGATGCCGACAAGGGCATCTGGACTGGGTTCGCACAGGTCTTCTTCACGCAAGAGGAGCCTGAAGGAGGAACTGCACCAGAAGGATGGGGCTGAGTGGGAGGGAGCAATAAAATGCAAGCTTGCCTCCCATGAGGAGAAAGGCTCCTGAGTTGCAGGTTGAGCATGGACGACTGCCATGGTTGATGCGCAAGGGGGAGATTGCTGGAGAAATGCTCCTCATCATGGCAGGAGTGACTCCAAAAAGGAACACCAAAAAGACAAGCCAAGGTGGTTTAGTGGTTAATGGTGTCCACCTATAGAAGCAGTAGCCCGGGTTCAAGTCCCACAAGATCAACTTCTGCCCTACCTCAAGGGAGGTGGAAAATAGATGCCAGGAAACTAGCTCAAACTCTAGAATTCCCCCTTAAGGTTCTAGAAGGCCAGGTGAGGGTCCAGGAAGGTGCCACACCTTCTAGAAGGGGTGACTTGTCCTACAAGACATCTAGAGTTGTCTTGGTCTTCTGGATACCTTCCGTCCTACTAGAAGCAAGCTGAGGAATCTAGGAAGGGGCAAAAGCTTCTAGAGGAAGGAAGGGATGCCTTCCTAGGTGGGAGAAGGACAGCCTACCAAGGGCCACTCTAGAAGCTATAGAATCTGCTAGGAAGCTCCGAATCTGGCATGCTTTGGTGTTCTAGACATCTTAGATTAGTGGCTAGAAAATTCTACTGCTCGTGGGCCTTGATGAAGTGTTTATTCTCATTCAATTGAGGCTAAAACTATTGCCTCACTCTCTGACCATTTTTCTGCCATCCTTGGAACTAGTTGCCTCCACAGTTTCAGTCTCTCCAAAAACAGTTGGTGGTGTGAACCAGCCACTGCATAGGACCTTCTAGGGTGCACAATCACCCTCAGGCCAACAAGTAATGCTACAAATATAGGCGGTAATGCGATGATTTGTTTTTTGAAAGATTGATCATAGCATGTAGTGCGACAAAATCTCTGATGTCAACACGCAAGGATGAGATCAAGAGTGTTACGCCAAGCGGGACGTATGTGGTTTACAAGGATGAGGTACGATACAAAAGACAATTCATGGTTTTGGGATAAATGGATTATTTGTAAAAAAGAGTGAGTGGAATTTGATGACAAGTGTCGAGGAAGTCGAGCACATCTATACAATGCCAAGAATGAGAATGAGACATACGATAGTGTCATCAGCGTTTGAGCCAAGCGACTCGTGCGGAGTCGCGATGTGGGTGGTGGATTCAAGAGGCTTCACCGATAAGCTAGGGGCCTTTGCGAATATCTCGACGCTTCTTTTGTAAAACTCAAGCGTCTTTGAGAGGTCCACCAAAAGACATGAAAAAACCGATGTATATCTCAATACTTTTGCTTGACCATTCTAGAAAGGGGTCTATGTTGTAGGAAAATGCAAGAATAGGATAGTGTAGGTCGGGTCACTTGGTCAAAATGCCCTCGGCTGAACAACGTACAAGTTTGGAATTTGTCGCACGGCAGGCCATGAATGTTAGGGAAGATATGTCCATGCGTGAGTTTTATGGACTCGTGTACGTGAAGGACGTAAGACTTCCCCCTCTTTTAGCTACGATGTCTCAGCGCCCTAGCAGACGTAGGGCGTTGACAGCGGAAATAGCTGTCGGTCAAATGATCGACGTCCCCAGGGTTATCGTAGGGCTCCCAGGCGTTGTGTGCTGCATCGTCGCCGTACCACTTGACAAGATGTTTGGTCACTTGTCCACGGTGTCAATGTCTGAGGATGTATTCAATCACGTCCTCTGTATCTCTGTTCACTTGTATAGGAGGTGGAGGTGCAACGTCTTTACTGAGGGAAATTCTAACTGGTGTCTTGATAGTACTTGAGCTTGCTGATGTGGAAGACAAGGTGCATCGCCATGCTATTGGGGAGTGGAAGTCGAGCGATGACTACGCTTTGCATTTGCTTAATCTCAAATGATCCCAACCAACGGGGTTTGTGTTTCTTGAAGTTCTGTTCTCGGGGTTTGATGTTCGCCGAGTTGAGGAGGACGCGATTGCAAGCACTGAACACGTCATCATTGCAATATCGGTCAGCTGCTCATTTCATGGCTGCTTGTGTCTTTGTGAGGGTGTGCCGTTTTTCCTCCCATATGCTTGCGAAGTCCCAACGGTGTATGTAAACCATGGGAATGTTGCTCTGACTGTGTAATCCAGCCTATGTAGCAGGAGGTTTGACGTACATTGTCTCAAAATGTGCTTTACCCCTTACCGTGGAGGTGGCCAAGTTGTATGCGAGTTTGGCGGTCGACAGTTTTGTTGCCCAATCAGTGACTTGTGGCTTGCATAAAGTTCAAAGAATTTGTTCGAGTGTCTGGTTGGTTTGCTCAGTTGTGCGTTGGTTTGAGGATGACACGCCATTGATAGTTGAATCCAACTACCATAAGATGTCATTAGTATATGCAAAACAACTGGTAAAGCGGGCATCTCTGTCATTGATGATTGTACGCACCACTCCATGCAACCACACGATCTGGCTTGGACGGTGGTTGTCATTGGGATGAAGTCTGAAACTTTATGAGATATGTCCACCACGACAAGGAAATCACTGTACCTCTCAAGAGTGGCGGGTAGTCTCGTCACAAATTCCATGCTAAATTTGGGCCCATGTTCCATCGGAACGGGTAGGGGTTGAAGTAGACCGGGTGGCCTTGTGTGAAGAGATTTTTGTCTCTAATAGGTGTCCCATGATTTACAGAAGGCCGCCGCATTGGTCTATATCTTGTCCTACTAACAGTGTTTTGTCAACTTCTTGAGCGGACTTCCTCGCCAAAGTGCCCACCTGGACCAGTGTTATGGCACTTCTACAATAACATTCATCAGAATTCCTCGGTTGGAGGAAGCACAACCCGGCGGGTAAACCATCCTTGCTACGAGGGGTCGTCAAACCAAAACCTGGTCTTGTCGTACCCGCCAAACTCCTTGTAACTCTTTGCAAAGAGACTCACGAGGTATGTGTCTTGTTAAAATAGGAACGTGCTTACCTTGGCCACTAGATTTGGCATCTACCATATTCGCTTCTCTTGGTCAGTGTTCGATGTCGTAGTCGAAGTTGTAGTTAAGGAATTCCATCCATTGAGTTTGTCGATGGCTTAGATTTTGCTGGGTCTTGAGATATCTCAGGGCGTGATGGTCAGTGCGGATGATGCATTTCCAGCATTCCATGTAGCATCACCATGTTTTGAATGTGTGTACAACTGCGAGCATCTCTTTCTTGTACACCTCATAATTCATTTTCGGCCTGCATAGTTTTCTTCATATGTACGCGACCAGTTGTTCACCACCGCCATTGTCTTGGAGGAGAATGGCTTTGATGGCTTGATCGGATGAGTCGGTGGCCATAATGTATTACACCACTGGATCTACCAATCTTCAGAATGGCACCGAGGTCACAGCGTTTATCAAAGAATGAAATGCTTATTGTTTTCTGTCCCTCTGGTTCCACTCGGTGGCATTCCCGGTGAGATGGAAGAGAGGCACTGAAATCTGGGTAGTCGACGGTAGTAGTTGGAGAATCCCAACAACAATTCGGCATCCAGAACATTTGAGGACGTTGGCCAAACAGCGACCGCCTCTACCTTTTTCGGGTCCATTGTGATTCATCTTCCCTTGATGATGTGGTCCATAAACTCGATCGAACGGTGACCAAACTTGAACTTTGAGATCTATCTCAAAATCTTCTCTATTTGTAAGATCTATATAATTTTTTGGAGATATGTATTGTGCTCCTCCAGGGTGCGACTGTACACCAGGATGTTGTCTGGAAACACGACAACAAAGTCGTCGAGCCACGGATGAAAGTATTTTTCATCGCCGCCATGAATGTTACAAGGGCGTTTTTTAGTCCAAACAACATGACCGTGAACTCAATGTGCCCATATCTGGTGTATAATGTTGTCTTCTTGATACGAGGATGTTGGTAATAGCTACTGCATAGGTCAATTTTGATGAAAATTCGGGCCCAACGGAGTTGATAAAAAAGTTTGTCTTCTTGCGGGATGGGGTAGCAGTTCTTGATGTGATATCGTTCAACACTCGGTAGTCCACACACATCTGCATCTCTTCTGTTTTGTTTTTCACAAAGGTATCAATGCTGTGTAAGGTGGCGTGGAGGGTCGGATGAATCCCTGCTGGAGCATCCTGTCCACTTGCCTTGTAAGCTCAATCAGCTCGTGATTGCTCATCCAAAAGGTCCTCTTTTTCCAGAAGTCTGCAAGGTGCAGTCCCGACTGTGATTTGAAATTCTCTAGCCGTTTTCGTCTTTCATTTGGGGCAAATCTGAACCAGAGCATGAGCTTTCCTGTTGACTCACGTTTTGTGGGTGGGATTTAGAGACAGTCAGTTTTATGAAGGGAACTCGGCAATTTTGTATATGGTCTAAAATTTACAGGGCCAATCATGAGCTCTCCAACGCACCAATCGGTGCATAATGTGGCCAAGCGATGCTCAAGTGACGCTTGTAGAAGCGCATGTCTCACCCACCACAGAAACGTCTAACGCCTCCATGGTGTGCACACTCCGTGGGGCCTTCCTTTGCATGCAAAGTGGCCTTCATAGGCGCAAATCCCTTTGCACGTGATGGAGGGTTCCCCTTCAGTAATTTGATGTACCTCGGCCGCTTTTAGGTTGAGTTTGATGATGGGGTGTGATATGGTTTGAAACCTGTTTGCAGACCTGCAGTCAAAATTTTGACTGTCCCTGAGCAACAGACTGTACGATTGAGTTTCGGACTCTGAGCCAGGATTTTAGCCAAGGCCCTAAGTACTACTGGATCTGGTAGATGTTATCCACTGGACTTCTTGGCAGTATTCCAGGGGAAAATCCCCAGAAGGATATTTGTTCCTTGTTGTGGTCGATTTTTCACTGCTAGTCAAGTCTCAGCCTGCTCTCAGAGTCGTCGTGCACATCCCAACTTTGGAATCTCACATCTCCCTTGTTACTTTTCTGAATCCGGTGAAATAACTTCCACTAGATTCATCGACATGTCAATTTTTTGGAGCATCCCTTTTAGGATCCGAGCAATCCTCAAACTGCTAGATCCAACTGCAAGGATTTTCCTTTATTTGACGCATTGTCGGTAGCTCCGGGTGCTACACTTGGGCATGCGGAGGGGTAATTTTGTAACATTCTCCCCCTTGTACCTTCTATGCCCGCTACTCTTGCTTGCTCTCACTCATCTTCCAATGCATCTTCCAGCCCATCATAATTGTTCATCGCAAGCCCGGCCACGCTCATCCCGTATCACTCAGCGGGTTGCACTGTGGTCAAGCAATCCGCAAGCATGTTGTGCGTGCTGCAGTGATGCAGCACCACCTGCCCCTTGTCAACCATTTCCTGTGCGTGATGATAATGCACGTCAATCTGCTTCTTCCTCATATGCTGTGTTGTCTTGTTGGTCAGTGAGATTGAGTCAGTGTTGTCCTCTTGCACCACCGTAGGCTCCTGTTGCGGCACGCACAGCTCCCCCAGAAACCTGCCAAGCCACACCGCCTTCTTTAATGTCTTAGCCAGCAAGTTTACTCTCCGTCCACTGTGGAGGTGGTGAAAAACTCTTGCTTCCTGCTGCACCACGAGACCGTTGTACGGGCGAAGAAGAACATGTAGCCGGATGTGGACTTTTGTCTATCCACACTACCAGCGTAGTCTGCATCCATATAGCAGACCAGACGCTTACGGCGCCATTGCCACACCCAGGTCACAGGTCGGAGATCCTCAAGTTGGCCAAGGATTCTGCCCAATCTGTTACAAAAAAATATAATATAATAATAAAAATCTTCAATTGTACCATCTAATACTCTTTGATAAAGGGTTGGGGCCAAATCATTTGTGGTAGATGGATGATTATGCACCTGAAGAAATTACAGTCGATTATCCATTGGTCGACGCCCACCAGTGTTCAAGACATGTATGTAGTTTTGAGACTCTGCATCTACAATCGTCGATTTGTAAGAAAATCCTATCTAGTCTTAGATCATCTATTGGATCTCACTTGTAAAGCCACCGAGTGATGTTGGAGAGATAGCAAACAAGAAGCATTCAAGTATTTGGGAAAACATCTTACCTCATAGCAAGCCTTGCGATTGTTAAATCCATAGGTGGACTACAATGTGGCCACCAATGTATCTGGTCAAGCAATCAAAGAAATTGTACCCTAACACAATGAGACATGGTCGTTTACCCAATTGAATACACCTGTTGTCTTATGACTTTTCTTGGGGCAAACTGACAACTTTGAAGATGAAGCGGGAATTATCCAATGCGTTTGACATTACAAACAGACTTTTGCTCATTCCACCAGTGGAACTCTGCCTTTGACGAGGTGTTTGCATCATTAAAAAACCCACTACCAAGTGGTTTGTGACTACTTCAGTGATAGGATTTGCGAGAGGTTTCAATGGAGGGTCGGAGAATCACTCTTGCAACAAAACCAAACTTGCTGGGTCAAGCTACCATAGGGCGTACCAGGAGCAAACCAAGTTATGAACCCTAAAACTCAAATCTAATAAGGGCGTTTTGAATTGGGAAGTCACTTTGGACAAAGGGCCTGTGATTAATATGTATGTACCAACATCGTTCTCAATTATTGAATCATCTTTTGTCCTGCACCTCATTCTTGTTAACCACCTGCGTTCCGCTTGGTTTAACACCCGGAATCAGATCATTGCGGCACTGGAGGGACAACCGACGCATTAACTACCTGGTGAAAACCACCCACGAGTCCCCAGTGCATCTCCACCATTGAGAATATTGCAGACATTGCGACCACAACAGTAATCAGAGCAAGCGCAACCGGTGACAAGCAGTAGTTCCCGGCAATTGTTCTGGCAATGGAGGATCAGCATCTCATGAACACCAATGCATCCAGGCAAAACAGATGACAATGGCAACCTACGTGGCAAATGGCTTAACACCGACAAGGCCGACGGCCAACCTTGTGACGGACCCCTTAGCATTGGTGAATTACTTGTCTATGCCATAAGTAGTAGGGTAAAGCACCACGGATTCAGCTGACTGACATAGCAGGGGGGGGCAGCCACTGGATTTGAGGTGTAACTGAAGGCAATGGCATTACATACTCTCCCATGCTAGTGCTTACATTGGAGGTCCCGACAGCGCTACTAGCAGATGGTCCCAAAAGTGTCCTCAACATGCAAGCGCCACCTTGTGAGACAACCCAACCCTGGTGTATGAGTGGCAGGGTGCATGTAACCTGAAGGAGTTCCTTCACCCACAAGTAAACTAGGAAGGTTATAAGTGTGAGGTGACATCAACCTCACCCGTGCCTTTTTGTAGTCACCTATGTGCTCCAAACCCAAGAAAAGGCTCCCAAGAGCCCCGGAGTAGCAAAAAATGGGCCCAAAAAGGGTGATGCTAAAATGTTGTAAGCTACAGAACCGCGAAAAAATTCTCAAGAAAGTGAATGCACCCAAATGGAGCTGTGAAGCACCAACTGAGTGCCCAAACAACTCCAACAACCTTGTACCTCCTCTACTACCCTCTTGACTACAAGCATCGGATTCATCAGCACAATTATTGTTTTAACGTGAGTTGTAACTGTGCTGATTATCTGCTTCAGCATGGCGCATGAAGCACTCCAATCAGTGATTTTGAGAACTTTTCACAATATATTCATTCAATCTTCCGGGTTTGGCTTGGCTGAAAATCTCCACATGGAAAGACCAGAATTTGTGTAGAGTGCAGCCCTAAAGAGTGTGAGAAGTTCTTTGTGGACAAGCATGCGCATGATGAGGGTGCATGCTTCTAGGAGCAGACACCTGCATAGGATTGCATAGGCACTAAGGTCAATAGGGCCTGCTGATGACTGGACAGGCAACATGCAGCCTGAACAAGAGACATATACAGCACCACGTCAATCATGCATGAATCTCAAACCTTTGGATCTTCATGGGTCAATCTGGAGCGAGCTTCATGTGGATCCTAATCGACGGGCCTGATGTTACAACATGGTAGCATCAATGATCGTGAGAGGAAGGCCTGATGAGGAGGCAAGCTTCGTGTGAAGTTTCAACCGAAGATCCGACAAAGCTTCCTGGAGGAAGTTTTCCCTTGGAGTAACAAAGGTGCCAGGAAGAGCCCTGGATTGAAGGAAGATTCCACCAGGTGGAAGCTTCACCAGAGTAAGGTAGAGCTAGTAGCAGACCTGAACTACTTGAAGGAAGCTTCTTGTTGAGGTGGTCAACTTGACAGGACCTCATGCATGAAACGTGAAGGTCATGAAACCTCTAGTATCTCCAGTTTCACTATCTCCAATACAATCTCAAACATCACATGAAAGGCTCCATGTCATATCACCAAAGTTCCTGACCAAACTATGGGAAGTCCCTCTAAGACCCCTATAAGCATGGCACCTGCGTGTCAGCCTTGGTGGAGGACGATGTTGGAGATCCCTCCAGGGTCCTTGTAAGCCTGGCAAGTTCTGCCTGCTTGGGACAAGGTCAATCCCTCCAAGGCCCATGTGAGCATGGCACGGCCTGCCAACCTGGGAGGAGGATGCTGTGAAATCCTAAAGGCCTTTCATCTTTGCGAAAGTGGTTCTGCAGAGGCCCTTTCTTTTACAACCTTTGCGGCCTAGCAATGCATCGTGCCCCAGTCAACGGCCAGGATTTATGTGAGATTGTAGTGATGAGATGTTTGTTGAGCTATTCTTCCTTGCATAATACTTGTGCTTTTCACAAGATTTTTCTCCAAGCTTCTTCTTTTTCCTGTTCCAATACACAGTGTGTAAGGCACGTTTGTTGGGCACAAAAAGATCCTACGACAACAAGGAGTCCCTTTGCTGCACTAGAGTATGCAATGACATCATCACTTCTCGCTCCCCAAATCTCAACATGATGCACGATACAAAATCCAGAATGATGGAGTAAACTCTGCTAAACTATCACCGGCATTAACCGCGCCCTCGACAAACTGTATTTCTACTACAAAAATGTCCTCAACCAAGATATACAGAAAAAAATGCCATTTTTGGCATCCAAGATGACCTTCCATGAATGATCGCAGCAGCCGATTGCATCAACAGTACCGAATACATTACTTGGATGGAGAAATCCAATCGCTGGTGACCCCAAAGCCACAGTTTTTATGGTGGCGGAGGAAAACTGTAGGTGACAGAAACCTTGTCCCTAATGGAGATTGACGCCATCGACCAACACAATCGCCGGCTTTGCTAGAATTGCAAGAAGGTAGGTCAAATCTTGTGCAAATTTTGGAAACGGCACGAGAAGACCAAAAAAGGGAGGATGTCACAAGTAAGATGGGGAATCAGGAAACAGAAAAGGGCAGGAGCAGACATTGAGGCTCTTGTCCTCTTGGAGAATTCTGCACTGACCGATCATCTTTCTAAGTGGCTCACATCGCCGCATATGAGGATTCTTGAGATTGCAAAGTTTGACAAGGAGTGCGAGGAAGACCAGGCGATGATACTACTACGAGTCTAACTTAGGATTTGCAGAATGGTACCGGTACTACCAGATGGAGGAGCTTCTCACAGCTTTGTAAGCAACGACATGGTTGAGAAGTTGGATTTGTAGACCAAACCAAGATTATTTCAAGGAGGAACTCTGGACTGATGACTACTGATCCAAAAACTTTGTGAACCACTCTGAATGCAAATCAGATGTTTGCATGATGCCCAATGAGTGACTAAAATATCATCCTTGGACAAATTTTCTTATACCGGCACAATCCACACATGGACCAGAGGAGCAGATTGGTCAACGTCAGCAACGCTGGCAGAAAGTGACATCCACCTCTGGTCGAGAGTCCCACAACACAACATTGGTTATGGAAAGCAATAGAGATGGAAGCAGCAAAGGAAGTTTTGACGGCCAAAAAATTCCAACTGATATCTGTGGACATGGACAAGAGGTACTTGAAGTGCAGAACTCAAGCGTGGCTAGTCCGTGTGGAAGCAAAAGAAATCACAACTGCTGAGATGACGACATCAGCTTCGACACCCTAGAAGCTTGCAACACTGCTGTAGGAGTTTGAAGCACTTGTCGAGGAGTGTGAAGGGGTTTTCCCAAAAACAATGCTCCAAAGCTACCTTTGTACCAGAACATTAGATAGGCCCAAAGCAAAGCAGTAGACCAATGGTGAAGGAGACCTGTCAGATGAGCCATCATGAGTTGACCGAACTCAAGAGGCAACTGGACAAGATACTCAGTTAGGAATCTATCAAGCCTTCCTTGTCACCTTACGCGACACTTGCACTTATTGTGAAGACGAAAACTAGAGAAATATGGATGTGTGTGGACTATCGAGCGCTGAGCGCCATCACCATCAAGAACGTCTATCCTTTTTTGCGAGAAGATAAGCTTTTTTACCAACTCCGAGAAGTCCAGATTTTCAACAACATAAACTTACGCAACAAGTATCATCAAACATGTGTATCTAACAAGGACTTTGAGACGACATCATCTTACACCGATAGAATCATTTCGGGTTCATGATCATGTCATTTGGACTCATAAACACCCCTGCATGATTTTTGGCGCAATGAACACTACATTTTGTCCATATCTAGATGACTTGGTCATCGTGTCCCTCGACGACATCTTGGTGTATAGCTGCACTGTGGAGGAGCACAATGGATATTTCCAAAAAGTTCTTGACTTGTAACTTTATTCATTGTTTGATCAAGGGTTTGAACAATATCATCAGCGGTGGAATGATCACCATGGACGTGGAAAAGGTGGAGGTGGCCGCTGATTGGCCGACACCCATAAATGTTTGGGATGTCCAAGTATTCATGGACTCCTGCAACTACTACCATTGTTTTGTGAAGGACTACACTCAAGTGTCAGTGCCTCTCTTTGATCTCACTAAAAAAACCACCTGGTGGAATTGGGGATGTAATGAACAAGAAGCATTAAACTCTTTGACGAACGCTCTCAACGCAGTGCAAGCCTTATGATTGGTAGGTCTAACGGTGGAATGAATTATGGCCACGGACACGTGTAATCAAGCCATCGGGAAACTGTCAATGCACCGGATAGCAATGGTCTAGAAAACGGGTCCCGACATGGGAGGCCGCCAACTGCTCTTGGTATTGCAACCAAGATACCATATCACCCTCAAACGAGGGATCCATACTTTAAGCTTGTTCGTTTTGCAACCTCACGAAGTCTGTATGAAGGTCTTTAGTGTCTACCCTTGGTTGGACACTCTGTGAGGAGTCTCAAAGGCAAGAACTATAAATGGATGCATGCAGGGTACATGCTTTTGTACTTGCAGAGCTTTGATAATGCTTCTACTTGAAGTGGCTCTGTAGGAGCCAACCTCAGCCTACAATCCTACTTGGCGCGTCCTAAGACCGCCAAGTTTCATCCTCAAGGAAGGCTCTAGTAAGCTTCCTAGAAGCTTCCTATCCCATTCTAGGCCACAAAGAAAATGCGGCCGTGGTGGGGTTTGAGCCCGCGACCCATGAGCTCCAGCGCCTGTCCCAACTAGGCCACAAAGTTGTGTTTCCTATGATGATCTCCAAGACATACCCATTATGGACAGTACATTCCTGGCCTATCTCAGAACAGACCAAGGGGAT
>SZWC01013650.1:0-13183 GCA_023375785.1 Penium margaritaceum | reverse complement strand
GAGAGAGAGAGAGAGAGAGAGAGAGAGAGAAAGAGAGAGAGAGAGAGAGAGAGAGAGAGAGAGGGAGAGAGAGAGAGAGAGAGAGAGAGAGAGAGAGAGAGAGAGAGAGAGAGAGATAGAGAGAGAGATTGTTCTATGTTGTGTTGTACCATGTCGTTTGACGTAGTCTTTTCTCATTAACATCTCCACCACGTCGTATGTTGCACTGTCCCGGTTTCCGAGGTGATTTTCTCAGCCACACTCCCATCTCCCGTCTCCCATGTGTCTATCCGTGCCCCTTACCATTCCTGTCCTGATGGACAATGTGTGTCTCCCTAATGTTTTTGGGCCTTGTTTTGCATCATACTCACAAGGGGGCCCACCATGTCCATCGTCCCTCTAATTTCTTTGTCACTTCTGCCACATGCCCGGTCATAGTTGGTGTCATTGTTGGTACCTTCTACCAATCTGGGTTCCCCTGTTCCTTTCTCACACTACTACCTCGTCCATTGTCAATGTTTATCCCTGTGCACGAGTTCTAACCAATGCAAGCAAAGCCCGTTTCCATGACCTCTTGTCCCATCCTTCCTCACCCATTGCCAACACAGAATCTCGTCCATCCGCAGTGTTTGCACTCAAGGCTTCCTTCCTATCATCTCCCTTGCATTGTGTCATTCCGAGTGATCCTCCACCACCAGTCAGTTCATCTACTGACTCTGCATTTTTCACGTTCACTGTCCGTGGTGGTGTTGGTGCATGTTCTCACTGAGAATACTCACATGTTTTGTGGTCTTATCCCTGTTGAGAATCCACCATCCTCACGCGACATGTCCTCATGCATCTCATCACCCTTCCTCAACCCCGTGCCCAATGATCCATCATTTGTTGCCTTATGCTTTCCATCTCTCAAATCCACGTCTCCTCACATCTTTACCCTTCTTTCCCTTGTCGCCGACGTCAAAGAAACCATCATGCTTGCTCACGCTGCTGTAGTGGCTCACGCAGGCTCCCAACCTATACCAAATGCCACCAGGGGAAGGGTCTTTGGGCTGTCACACACCATGCAGTGCCTGGCCGCCAAGCTGGACGACATCATCTTGCATATCTGCGTCACACATGCCCCTGCTGCAGCAGCATCCACTCCTCCCGCGTCCTCATCCCTTCTTCAACTTAGCTCTACTCTATCGCACTCTGAGGTCGCACCTCCACCCTGTCCAAAGTAAAACAGGAAGAAGGCAAAGAAGAAGGCTGGCAAGAAATAGTCTCTCTTAGTTCTGTTTTGTACATGGTGAACATCCTATTGGAGACTGTTGTGGCTCGGGGGGGTGTTGGACTGAGCCACAAATAGTCTTGACAATATCTCAGGTGCTTAGTTGATTTTAGGTAGTGGGTGTGTCTGAACCCGGGTTCGGTCTTCCAAGTTATCCAGGCAATCGCCTTGAGGTACTTTAGCTACTTGTGTTCTCATGTGCCGACGTGTTCAATCCTGGCAGCGTAATCCCCACAAGTGATGTTTCACTTGTGGAGTGGTGGGGAGCACGGAGTACAAGTAAGATGTGTTGGCTCATTGTAGAAAATCTCCAGGTTTCTTAGTCAATTCAGGGTCAATGCCTTGGTTCCATTTGCTTTCCGACCTACTCCTTCCATGTCTCCCTCAGACAAGACAAAGTAACAGTAGTTAATTCATCTTCACATAATGTGCAGAAATACGTTTACTCAATCAAGATACTGATGACATCTACCATAGTGGTGGTTGCAAGTGGTTCATCGGGTACCAATCATATTACCACATGCATGCTACAATGGTCTTGTCATCAAGACTGTGCCAAAAGTGTTGGCCTGGGGGTGAGTGTGCACCTTGGAGGTTCCTTAGCAGTGGCTGGTTCACACCACCAACGTTTCTTGGAGAGACTGAAACTGTGGAGGCAACTAGTTCCAAGGATGGAAGAAAACTGGTCAGATAGTGTGGCAATAGTTTTGGCATCAATTGATTGGCAATAAACTCTTGATCAAGGCTCACAAGCAGTGGCATTTTTTAGCCACAGATTTAAGCTTTCTAGAACACCAAAAGCATGCTAGATTTGAAGCTTCCTAGCAGATTCTATGACTTCTAGAGTGTCCCTTGGTTGGCTGTCCTTTTAACCACCTAGGAAGGCATCCCTTCTCTCTTCTAGAATCTTCTGCCCCTTCCTAGATTCCTCAGCTTGCTTCTAGCAGGAGAGAAGGTATCCAAAAGACCAGGACACCTCTAGATGCCTTGTAGGACAAGTCACCCCTTCTAGAAGGTGTGCTAAATTCCTAGACCTTACCCTAGCCTTCTAGAAACTTAGTGAGGTTCTCTAGAAGTTGAGCTAGCTTCCTGGAACCTATCTTTCACCTCCCTTGAGGCAGGGCAGAAATTCATCTTGCGGGACTTGAACCCAGGCCCCTAGAGGTGGACACCATTAACCACTAAGCCACTTGGGCTTGTCTTTTTGACATTCCTTTTTGGAGTCACTCCTGCCATGGTGAGGAACATCTCTCCAACAATCTCCCCCTTGTGCTTCATCCATGGCAGTTGTCTATGCTCAACCTGCAACTCAAGAGGCTTGGGAAAGCCCAAGCTCCATGCAAGTAGCATCATGCCCATCCTTGGGTTACGCCTTTGTCATAGCATCAGGAAGGATGTGCTTTGTGCTACAATACACAAGCACCACATCACCCTTTGCAACGAGGTCTCGCGTAAAGTGATGCCGGATCTCTATGTGCTTGGTCATCCGGTGTAGCACAGGGTTCTTGGTCAGGCTGATGGCACTCGTGTTGTCAACGTTGAGCACTGTCGGCTTCTTTTGCGGCACCCTAATCTCCTTGAGCAATCGTCGCAGCCATAGCGCCTCCTTTACAGCTTTCGCGAGGGTAATGCACTCCACCTCGGTGCTATACAACGCCACACAATCTTGTTTCCGGCTTTCCCTAGACACCGTTGTACCACCAGGCACAAAAACATACCCAGTTGCTCGATGATTTTGATATAAAACATGTTTACCCTTGTTGAACTTCATCGAATTTGACTTGTACTTTGAATAAAAAAACTACAAAAAAAAATCTAAAATCCATTTGTCGAATTCATAGAACCAGTCCTTCATTTTACTTCCGAGTGGCCAGGGCTAATTCTTAGCTTTTTTGGTGCTTGTAGAACTTGCACTCATTGAGAAAATTGACCAGCAAAGAAAATGTTGGAGTTCAAACTTTATCTTTCGCGTATCGGTATTGGGAGTCTCAAACGCACAAGTGCGTGTCTGAAAAAAAAAATTTGTTCACATGTAGTCAAACTTGTTTGCGACGCGCACTGGATCGTGCAGATTTTGGCCAGAATGTGTACAATCCAGCGGGCACGCATCGCATTGGTCAGAAACTGACAGTGAGCTGCATGCGCGCGGGACAGCGGTCTGCAGCTTCCTGACACTTTCGATGAGCTGCATGCATGTGCACTCGTAGACAGTTGACCGACGTCAAATTCAATGGACAGGAGGAAATTGAATGAGACCCGTCGTCAAATTTAAAGGACTACGCACAAGCTGCTCGACGAATTTGACGGAACACGTATATAATTGAACCCTGGTCAAAATAAAGGATTCTTAAATCAAGAAAAAACGCGTCGTTGAATTCAATAAGCAGTATGGTAGCCTGATGTTGACTTGCGGTCATCAACATCACTTGCCCTGTCAACGTCAGAGTAGCCAACCAGCTCAAGGGAGTCAGTCCGAGCCCCCCCTCCAAACAAAAGTCGCGATTGTGTCGTCGCCTTGAAGTAGCGGAGGATTCTCTTGACCGCTTGCCAATGTAGTGGCCTCAGATCAGCAACATAGCGGCCTCGGATCAGCAACATAGCGGCTCGCTCCCTTGGCACAGGCAAGCTCAGGCCACGTCGCCACCATGGCATACATTATGCTGCCAACTGGGGACTGGTACGGTACTCTAGCCATGTCCCCCTTCTCGTCCTTCTCGCTTGGGCCCACGCTTAAGCTCAGCTCTCATGTTGTTTACATAGGCAAGCCGATTGGGTTGCACTCCTCCATGTTGTAGCGGTAGAGCACCTCCTGTACATGTTTTTCTTGCCCGATCTCCAGCGTGCGTGCTTTGTGGTCCCTCTTGATGGCGATACCTAGGTAGTAGTCTAGCTCATCCATGTTTGTAATCTTGAACCGGCCGCCAAGCTGTTGCTTCACGCTCTTGAGCTCCCCCTCATCCGAAGACACAAGGATGAGGTCATCCATGTAGAGGACAAAAGCTTGGTGGAGTCCCGGCTGCTTACACATTACACACTGTGATCCGCCTCACAGCACTTTAAGCTAAGCTCACCCATGGAACGGTCCATCTTGAGGTACCACATGAGCAGAGCATGTTTGAGTCCATAGAGTGCCTTGCAAAGCCGACACATCTTCTCCTACGGCACATCCACGCCCTCCGGCACCTCCATGTAGATCTCCTTGTCCAGGTTGCCATTGAGGAACACAATTTTGACGTCCATTTGGTGGATTTTGTAGTCGCATACTGCTGCCACCAAGTGGNCTTACACATTACACACTGTGATCCGCCTCACAGCACTTTAAGCTAAGCTCACCCATGGAACGGTCCATCTTGAGGTACCACATGAGCAGAGCATGTTTGAGTCCATAGAGTGCCTTGCAAAGCCGACACATCTTCTCCTACGGCACATCCACGCCCTCCGGCACCTCCATGTAGATCTCCTTGTCCAGGTTGCCATTGAGGAACACAATTTTGACGTCCATTTGGTGGATTTTGTAGTCGCATACTGCTGCCACCAAGTGGATAGTGCGGATGGAGGCAAACTTGGCCACTGGTGCAAAGGTCTTGTTGTAGTGCTCTCCTTTTCTTTGAGCATACCATTTTGCCACCAGTTGCACCTTGTACCGCTCCACCCCCCCTCCTTCGTGAGCTTCTTTCGGAAGACCTACTTGGAGACGATAACTTTCTCGCCCTCCGGCCGGTCAACCAGCTCCTTGTGGGAGGCAAGCTCAGATTTTGTTTCTCCCTCCCAATCAGCCCCATCCTTCCGCTGCAGTGCCTCCTTCACAGATTGAGGCTCCTCTTGTATGAAGAAGGCTTGTACAAACCCAATCAAAATTCCCTTATCGGCACCATACCTCTTTGTCCTTCTTCGCACACGGGTGCTCGTGCACGGCTGTTGAGGCGATTGTTGTTGCTAATGTCCCCTTTTGGCGCCATCCTCCCCAAACGTCTGCTCTCCCTCTCCTGGAGACCTTGGAGACATTGGTCGACTCCCCGCCTCTATGTCCATCTCCGGTGCTTCTGATTCCTCATCCAAACTGGCCGGAATAAAGTCTGCGGCTTGTCTATCTTTTGGGCGATCCTCTCCGGTTGGTGCTGATTCACGTTCTCCTGCGTCTCCCCCTCAAGGAGTGGCAGACACTCCCCCTTCTTGGATAGACCTGCCTCCTTGTATATCCAACAACTTTTCTCGTAAAACGTGACATCTCGACTCCGCACAATCTGCTGCCTCCTTGGGTCAAAGAGCCGGTATGCCTTGCTTTCGTTCTCATACCCAAGGAGAACTCACCAACAGGCTCGTGGGTCCAGCTTGCTCCATCTCTCGCGTGCCTACACCACTGCATGTACAACACAACCAAATATGCGGTGGTGACCCACCACCGGCTTCCTCCCGCTCCACACCTTTTGCGATGTCTTCCAGGCTTTGCTCCCCTTCTCCTTCAACGTCTTGGTCAGCGTAAGGTTCATTATGTGCGCCGCTGTCCGTGCCACCTCCGTCCAATACCATTGTGCAAGGCCGGCTTCGCTCAACATCCATCACACCATGTTGAGGATTGTGCGATTTGCTCTCTCTGTGACACCATTCTGTTGCGAGGAGTGTGGATTTTTTTCTCCCCACTCAACCCCCTTGCTCTTCATCCATCAAAGGCAGCCTATATACTCACCGCCATTGTCGCTCTGGAACGCCTTCACCTTCAGCTCCGTTTGGCGCTCCACATTTGCCACAAACTCTTGCATGCACGTGAGATTTTTGCTCTTCCGCTTCATGAGGTAAAGGCACAGTTTACGGCTGTGGTCTTCGATAAAGGTGAGGAAATAGCGAGCTCTGCCGATGGAGCTCTCAAGTGGTCCACACACATCTGTGTGTATCGCTGCCAACTTTACCGGTGCACATGTCCCCTTTGCCACAACGGCTGCCGTGTTGATTTACCAATAATGCATGGCTCACACACGGTCTCCTTGGTTCTATCAAGGCCACTGATTTTGAGATCCCGCACCACCTCCCTCTTTGCCATCTCCTTCACCGTTGATGGAGAACTATGGCAAAGTTGGCAGTGGTAAAGTTGGCGGTGCCATGTGTCCAGGTCTCCTTTATCCTTCATTGCAAGGTTGGCGGCATTGGAACCCACCAGGCTGCTAAGGATCTTAGCACAAGCAGGTACAAGTCGTCCTCCCTCTTGGTACGTGAAATCACCTTGCCTTTTCCCTCCGTGTGGATGACGGCCTCCATATTCGTGAAGAGCACCCCAAGTCCCTTGTCAGTGAGGTGGCTAACGGAGAGGAGGTTTACCCCAAAGTTGGGTATGTGGAGCGCGTCATGGATTCTGCTTGTGACAGGTTCGCTGTCTACAATTGACTGGATGCTAGCGTTACCCTCACTGGCGGCCACCTCTGTTTTGCCGTTGCCCACCATCATGCGTCTCTCCAAGGCACCGTAGGTGACAAATGCTGCCCTGTTGCATTAGGTGTGGCAGCCTGATCTGGAGTCAATGATTGTAACTCCCGGATCCTTCAAGTTGGTGGAGTTGTACGCCACAAGGGCCTGCTCATCTTTCTTTCCACCCCGCTGCAACTGGTCTGGCTTCTTCTTGGGGCAGTTGCATGCATAGTGGCCCTCCTTGCCGCAGTTGAGGTACTTCGCCTTCTTTTTACCCTTCTTGATGCCCTACTTGGCACCTTTCTACTTGTCGCCCCGGCCTCCACTGTGAGGATGAACTGTGCAATCAGAACTTGATGCCGCTACACTCTCTCAACCGCCACGTCCCATCCACTCATTGCGCATGTACTCAGCAACCTTTGGGTACTTCAGCTCGTCGGAAGGCCAGCCACCAAGGAGTGTGATCATGGGACTCCAACTGTCCGTGAAGGCTAGACGGAGAATCATAGCTTGCAACCGAGAGTCGACCTCCCAAGCAACGGCCACGCACTCCGCTGGGAGCAACTCAATCTATTGCATGATCTCCATGAAGTTTTCTCCTTCATTGGCTCAGAGGGTGTTGAGCAGTTTGAAGATGAAGAGCTGATTGGCAAGGTTGCTTGACTGGTAGATGGAGCAGAGTTTCGACCATACTTATGTGGCCAGGGTGCATCCTTGGATGTGCCCAAGTTGTGGCGGGCATAACGTGGACACAAGGAGCGCCAACACATTTTTGTTGCGTTTCTTGTATGCCTCCTTCACCTCAGTTGTTACAGTCTCTGGAGGAGCAGTCTCATCACCCTTCACAAGCTCAAGCAGGCCCTTTTCGTCAAGGAAGACCTCAAACTGCCACTTCCACAAGGAAAAGCCTGTCCCATCAAACTTAAGGACAGTGCGGCTCCTCTCTTGCTCGTTGGCGGCCATGTCTTGATCTAGGAAGCGTGAACACAAGCTGGCTTGGGACCTCTTAAAGGCGTGGGTCCATAACCCTTTGTTGGCCTGGGGGTGAGTGTGCACCCTCAAGGGTCCCTAGCAGTGGCTGGTTCACACCACCAACGCTTTTTTGAGAGACTGAAACTGTGGAGGCAACTGGTTCCAAGGATGGCAAAAAACTGGTCAGAGATTGTGGAAATAGTTTTGGCCTCAATTGACTGGGAATAAACTCTTGATAAAGGCTCACAAGAAGTAGCATTTCATAGCCACAAATCTAAGCTTTCTGGAATACCAAAGCATGCTAGATTTGAAGCTTCCTAGCAGATTCTATGACTTCTTGAGTGTCCCTTGTTAGGCTATCCTTTTTCCCTCCTCGGAACGCATCCCTTCCCTTCTCTAGAAGCTTCTGCCCCTTCCTAGATTCATCAGCTTGCTTATAGTAGGAGGGAAGGTATCCAGAAGACCAGGACACCTCTAGATGCCTTGTAGGATAAGTCACCCCTTCTAGAAGGTGTGCCACCTTCCTGGACCTTACCCTAGCCTTCTACAAACTTAGTGAGGTTCTCTAGAAGTTGAGCTAGCTTCCTGGCACCTGTTTTTTTCCTCCCTTGAGGCAGGGAAGAAATCAATTTTGTGGGACTTAATCCCAGGCCCCTTCCTCTAGAGATGGATACCATTAACCACTAAGCCACTTGGGCTTGTGTTTTTGGTGTTCCTTTTTGGAGTCACTCTTGCCATGGTGAGGAGCATCTCTCCAATAGAAAGTCGCCCAAAAGGCAATTACCTCCGCTGAAGTTTTGTTCACAAGGTGCACTTGTGCACAGAATTGTGAGCACATTCCGTGCAAGGAGTGCCATTGCCCGTAGCTCAGTATGTCTCCTCTCCTAATAGGAGATAGGTGTCTCAGTAGCACTGTCAAATGACTCATCAGTTTAAGACTTCTCTTCTTTCATCCGGCTGCCAACACCTCATCTTGCTAGCGCATAGTCATCATCCTCCCCCCTGGCTGTTGAAGTTAATCTGCTCGTGCTCCTTACCCCTCCACTTCCCTCACCCAACCATGCTACCCTCCGAGCATCCTTAGGTGCAATCACAATCTTGCACTCCACAAGGGCCTCTTTCACTAGTAACTTCACCTCGTCGTTTGTACACCTGCCCGCCGGATCCAATGCCACTTGTCCTTCAATGAACCAATCAGGTTTGAGCTGAGGGTGTAACGCCATCACAACCGCACAAAATCCAAAAAACTTCACCAAGTACCCCTGCAAGTGTGCCTTCACAGTGTGAATGCGACTGTGCAAGCAAAAGAGGCACGTTAGGCTTGGCGAGCATCTTGTCGAGATGCCTCATGAGTGATTCGCACTGCCGAATCACCTTGTGCAGTGTGGGATACAACACTTTTGCCCACTTTCCCATCTTCTCAAACTCCTCTAGTATGATCTTCAATCCATCCACTCGTGCAAGAACATCACTTTCCATGCGGAATTCCTTCTTCACCTTGGCTTCCCAGTTGTCATTTCTCCCCAACAAGACCTCTTTTGTGGATGCTATTGTCGCAAACTCCTTCAACATGGCATAGGTACTTCCCCATCAAGTAGAGCGTCCATGGACAGATACTCCCCCCGGCAATTCCTCAGCTCCTGCCACTGTGCCAAGAGTGTTAAGGACCAATGGATGGTAGTGTGAATCTTTCGAATACACAGCAAAAGAGATTTTTCATCCCGGATCAAGGTTTGTGTGACCAGGTTCAACACATGGGTAAAGCACTTGAATTGATTTTCCATGCTGAAAGACCTCGGGTGCATCCTCTCAAGCTCATGTAGCATTTCCTTGTTTGCCGTGTGGTTGTCCACTGTCACATCCATAACTCTTCCGGCAAATCCATAGCGGTCAATGACACATTATGCAACCGCACGTGCTACGTTCTCCCCAGAGTGTTTTTTTTCATAGCAGTATGAAACCAAGAAAGTAGTGCTTGCATTGTCGATCAAAGTAGGCACGCTTGTTTCTCCCCGTCCACACGTCTATTGTCAAGGATGTTTTTGCATCACTGGCATGCAACAACTCATTGATCATGTCCGCATACCACACTTAGTCCTTGAGAATATCCTTTAATGTCCTTTGCCTATTGAGGACGTCAACATTAGTATTACAATACTTCAAGATGGCAATGAAGCAAGGATGCCCGATCTTGCGCATGGCTACCTCCGCTTCGACAATGTACCACTGAACGAGGCGTGAAAAAGTACTTGTTGAAATTTAGTCCTCCAGCTCTAAATTTCCTCTCAATTGGCCCACCTGTTCTGTCACGAATCATTTCTACAAAACGAGGTAGCTTCTGGTACAGAGAAGCATAGTGATGTGCAATCAGCTGCTTGACGCAGTTGCCCGGACTATACCGCTTTGTGGCACAATGCTGGCCACACATGAGGCATTTCTGCCCCCACTCCCTCTCTGGCCCACCATGCTCATAGTCTCCAAACAGAGTTTTGTAAGGGTGCTCAATACTCTCACAAGCATTGTGGATTGCGAGTGCAAGCAAAGCCTCCTGTGCAGGCGTCCACTCTATTGCCACACTGTCACCATCAGCCATCTTCTTCCACTTGCCAAACTTGCTCCCTCTTGTTCCTTAAGTTCCACCTGATTGTGTTGCTGACCCACCACTAATCTGTAGTTGTTACAATTGTGTCTGGAGAGTTTCAGCTGCCATCTCCCCTTTGTTTGTCAATTCCCGGATGCCCATCGCCACTTAAAGACATGCTAACGCACTATTGCATGCAGCCCTCTAATTGCTGCAACATTACGCCCAGGACGGGCTTGCTCAACAGCCTGCTACGCTTGGACCAGCCTTTCTCTAGAGGCATTTGCAGATGTTGATGCCCCCCCCCCCCCTCCACCTGTCCCTTCCCCTGCCCTTCCACCATCCCCAAGGCAGGCCCCGCTGTAGCCCCTTCCCCTGCCCCTGCACCATCCCCATGCCCAGGCCCTAATCCTACCCATTCCCTGGCCCCATCATCCTCCCCCTGGATGTCCTGGCCGCATCCATCCCTGCCTCTTCTGCACTTGCTACCGCAAGTGAGCCCTCCCGATCCCCTGGAACCCAAAGATGTTCAATTAGTTTGTCGAGCAAGTAGCACAAAAAACATGCACTCCACTCATCCATCGATGCTAGGTGTTGTTATTATTTCTGCTACTGCTGCTCCTGCTGCTGTTGATGCTACTACTGTTGCTGCTGCCACTGTTGTTTCTACTGCTGCTGTTTGTCTTGCACCTGCAGCTGCCGGCCTAGCCCCCTTTTTTGGAGCTTCTTTAGTGTCAATTTCCATGCAGTGGTCGGTGTTGCTTTTCTTGTTGGTGCAAGTTGGGGATGGACGATGCCGCGGCCCAAATCTGTCATCCAAGGGCCTTTGAAAAATCTATTGCACAGCATGAGCAATGTCGTCGAGTGTCTTTTGTGCTGTAGCAGGTACGTCCCTCCCCATCTGTGTGAAAAGCAATGCTCGCATGTCACGACATGCAACCAATATTGACTGAAACATGTTGTACTCCATGCGATGCTAGAGTGCACCGTAATGGAGCACCTCACCACTCTTCAAGCATGCCGCGATGTAGCGTTCCCATTCTGCTGCAACCTGCCGCGGTAGCTTGTCACGATCAACATAGTTTTGATCCTCTAATTGCCGCACCAAAGGCGACGTTAGGGAGCGTGGCTCTATAGAGGCATCCTGGGTCTTTCTCTGGAGGATTCCAATCTGCATCATGCTGCCTCTCCCTCTCCTCCTCATTTCCCACTCTCTCTTCACCCTCATCCTCATCCCCCACAGTCGTCCCTACAATGGTCTCCTCATCCTCATCATCATCATCATTTGCTCCAAAATCATACTCCACCTCCTCTTTCCCTCTTGCGGTCTGCACCTCCCTTTCCCCTCCCCCTTCTCCACCCCTTCCCTCGTCCAGATCCGCAGTCACGTCCATGCCCTCTTGGATTTGCGCATGATCCATCACCTTCAAGGCTCACCCTTGCATCGTTCAGTTCTCCATACTCTTCACCATTCTCGTGTAGTGGTATGTTTGTGCTGCTTATTGCTTCGCCACGTACAAAGGAGGTGGCCTGCTCGAACTGGAGTCTGTTTTGCAAGAGCCATGGCTGCGTCTTCTTCTTCCCAGTCACCATGGATGACGTCGTCAGTGTCAACAATGTCCTTGCCAAGTTTGAATGCCTCATCCCCCTCAAGCTCCATCCTTTTTTCTGTGCCGCCTTCATTGGTGATGCTGTTATCGTCATCGTCAGCATTGTCCTTCTGTTATACACGTGTTTTCCCAACTGCTGCACCCTCAACCACTCCCTCACCAGTGATTCCGGCCCTCCTGGCAGCCTGTTGCACACGGCAGTTGTACTGTGCTGTAGCAACCCCACCCATAGTCAATGGAGCGAAAGTGGTAGAAAAAGTTGGGGGGTTGGAAGCAACTGCAAAATTTGTGGCGGTAGCAATGCTAGGTGTTGTAGCAGGAGTTGCAGCAGCAAGCGCAACAGCATAATCTGCACTTGCAAGGGCAATGACAGCAGCATGGCTGGCCATGGTTGAGTGGCCAAAAGTTCCGCTACTGCTGCTGTTGATGCATTGGCCTGCACGACTAGTGCAAGCGAAGCCAGAATGGAGCTCGCCTTTTCTTGTTTAGTTTCAGAGGAAGTGCTTGTTCCACTTGCAAAAGCACTATAAGACACTCCACTCCGACGAGGAGATGTACTTGGGGCCATGGGAATGGGACCCATTGGTGCAGCCCCAATCGTTGGAGTGCTTGAAAGCTGATTCTGATCAGAAAAGAAGTCTGCGAGAGTTCTCATGCGCGGGTCGGATGATCCCCCACCACTGTCCATGTTGGGTGGGAGATGTGGCTTGCCGGGTGAGGGCGCAGATTGAGAGAACATGCTGAACGCGTGAGTGCGCCTTGAAAGTGTGCTTGTACTTGCGTCGAGTGGTGCACAATAGTTTGCCACAAAGTACACTGTGAATTACTAGTCGTAGTGCGGTGCTAAGAATGGCGACGCGAAGGAGGGAGAGATTTGCATAGAGCTGAGGAAATGGTGACCCGATGGACGAGCAGGTCGCCTTGCAGTGGCACTGGTTGAAGTGCCAACACCAGCTGTGCAGCATGCTAGGAGTTCCGTTGGAAACTTTTGACATGGCAAGGAGCCAACGACCGTCCATTCTTGCACTACGCGTTGTCACGGCAGTGACCTATAGAAAGTTCGCTCCAAAAACACATACTCATGGACACAGACATAAGACAGAAAGGATGAAAGAGACGGAAGCAAGGAAGCGGACAATCCATGGAAGTTGTTGACGTCCAGACGGGATGTCGGCGTCCAGACTGCCGTTTCCATGGCAGCCGTCGACGCCCAGTCAGTCAACACCGCGCCATTATTGGACAAATGATAGTCGTCCAATTGGGTGGTCATTCAACGGCATCAATTGTACATTAGATGGATTCCTTTGCGTTGATTTGATGCAAACAGTGAAGACATACATGGGGTTACCTAACGGCGCCTAGAAGACAACG
>SZWC01013649.1:41146-75803 GCA_023375785.1 Penium margaritaceum | reverse complement strand
TGCAGGACCATTGCCGAACAAGCACATGGTCAAGCAGCTCAAGCCAGCAAGCCAGCGAAAAAGTACAAGCAGGCAAGCCGACTGAACATTGAAGCAGCCTTGACTCTGTCTGGGATGCAGCAAACGGGCAACAAAATAAGGCAAAAGCAAGGAGCACAACTTTCCTGGACGTGGTGTTGTGCCAGCCAGGCTATGAGTACGTCACCATTCGTTGACTGAGTCGTCGTAGTGCAAACGATCACACCTTGTGCTCAAAAGGGCACAGCTCACTGCCAACAATGAAAGCTTCGTTCAAAATGGTGTCGTGTGAAGTAAAGGTGGAGAACGGCCTCTCCTCCGTGACTCTGGTCCGGAGTAGTTCAAGGTTATGCCTCTCGACAAGGATGGGTGCTCGCTAGATTTGATCAGGCATTCAACGGACAATCTGAAGATGACTGTGTCACAAGCATTTGGGTGACATGCGAGATAGTGTGGTAGTAGTCGAACAAGGCGATGCAAAGTGCGAATGGTGTACATCTTGTACACAAGAAGCTAGCGCAAGGAGAGAGCAATGGCCTTTTGCCTCACCCTCTAATGCTATGATATCACCTTACATTGCCTAATCCAATTTCCTTCCTTCTTTCAACGCAAGGAAGAAAACACTTTTGTGTCCAGCTAATGATTTTACCTCTACCAAGGTACTCTGATTAGTGCGTTCGTTGTGGGGCCATGCAAGGTCGATACTTTGCCAAATACGTGGGTAGTGAGGCAAGTGGTTGTCACTCGAATGACAGTACTCGCGAAAATGTTGGATACATGCCCATTATTCGTGTTTGTGGATCAATTGGTGGCCTAGGACACCTTTTATGCCCTCTCGTCTTATTTCACATGCTCACCATATCATGTATGTACAAGAGACTTAGTGTTGTGACTACAGTGGAGCTTTCATCCACGAGATGGGAGACACTCACGGTGAAGCTTGCACACTCTGACGGCAGCAGCACACCCTCAAGCAATGGCCTGTGGCCACATTTTTGCTTTCTCATAATGACTTTTACTGTTGGTTTTGCTCCTGGAGAGCTCTAGTTCTTTCACACTTGGGGATGCCAAGGCTATCCCCAACTTGCATGTGGGTTACTTCGGAAGTCACGTTGTGCTAGCTGGGTGCTGATCCTGGGGGGGCCAATTGGCCAGATTAATTATGTGCCACGACGAATAGCCACCCTTAGAACATATCGAGAGGTCGGGCTCGACCCTGAGTGCAGGACTAATCTCTGCGTGCTTCACGCACGACCGGGCGTCACACTCACTAGCTCAACTCTCGCTCCCGTCTCTCACTTGTACTAACTCTTGAACTCTTTCAAGTAACCACACGCTTCCCCGTGTCATTGAAAGAAAGCTTCCTAACACTGCTGTTGCTGGCACGGCAGTACAAGCCGGCGATCTAAATCACTAGCACACACAGGTGGAAGTGAGAGCAGCAAGGGGTTGGCTAGGGACACCAGTACAAGTGTCAGAAGCTGCAAAATGTTGAATCGTGCAGAGAGAGAATGGCAACAGAGGTCTGGGCAACCTAAATAGTGTTGAAGTTCGTTGGCCACTCACAACTCTGTGCCCTCTTGCCTCTCACATTATGCACACACACGTGTACAGATTAAAGGGGGACCATGGAATCACCTAGGGAGTTGACTGGCGCGCCTATGCTGGTTGAAGCCATCGACGTCCCCAAGCTGCTAATGGACCCAAGGGTGCCCTCTGGCACTCACATGACTATTACATGATTTCTTCATGATTCCTATGATGCGGTAGATGCTAGGGCCCGTACATTCTCACTGCCGTGCCCTGCATCGTTTTTCACTTGTTTCGCATGTGATGGGGGAGCTGCATTTTCCCGGGTGCTGATCCCTAGGGGGGCACTGTGCCGGTCTTGGCCGTGCATCGGTGAGTAGCCGCCCTCGGTTAATTCCGAGTGTTCGGGCTCGACCCCCGGGTGGCGGCACTCACTCACCCGAGCTCATCGCTCGCAGTGAGTGAGCGCTCACCGGTTCTACTCTTACTCGCCCCCCCTTCTAACTTTCTGTCTTGGTGTGACCTCGAACTTTGCAAACAAGTTGCCGCATCCATGGCGCATCTCTTGCATTGGTGCTTGTGGTGTAACCATGCATCCTCACACCCAGATAAGCTAGGCTAGCAACTTCCTAGCAACTACTGGTATCAGAGCAATGAGGATGCAATCCCACTGCTCGTCGATCCTGGTCCTTGAACTTCCGCGGCCCACTTCTCCCATGGGCCATGCGTCATCGTAGCGAGCACTCTGCTCTGCCACCGGCTGTCTCTTTGGCCTGAAGCAACGACACAGTCAAGCGCTGCTACCTTCATTCTGTGGCAGCTGTGGAGCCGTTCTCGCTACTCCCCTCAGTTGCCCTCGGCACTCGCTGCCCTGAGCTGCTCTCGGTTCCTGACTGCTCTTGCAGCTGCTCTCAGCCGCTCTCTGTTCTCAGTAGCCCCTCTTGGCTGCACTCAGCTGCCTTCTATGCCCCCGCTGCTCTCGGGTGTCCCTCCTGACTTCTCTCGGGTGCTGCTCACTCTTAGCTGCGCTCTAGGCTGCTCTCTCAGCCACCTCTGATCCCTCCGTTGCTGTCCTCGGCTGCACTCGGCTGCCCGAGGCTGCACCTGTGCCTCACTACAGATCCTTGCACAGCTACGAGTACCGCTTGCACCGTCTCATTTTCACGCTCCACGGGCAACCCTGCACACTCTAGCAACTGTCCGTGGACCACCGTGCCTCTCAGCACACCATCTTGCACTTCTCCGCACTCCGATCATCTCCATAGCCGACACCCTGGATTCACCACCACTGGACAGACACCTACACGACGATACCCCACTCTGGTTTCGTATGTTGGACACCGACTACTGGCGAGTGGAGCTTGCTGAGATCTTTGAGAGGGAGACAGTTGCACGTGAGGAAGAGATCTACTCGCAGGTCTACACCGCGGACAACCTTCCACCGTCGCCGCCTCACCCCTCTACAATGCAACCATCTGGTGGCAGCTCTCCAACCACCGCCTCTTCTACATCCAATACCATCGTCGGTCCTTCTTCCACTGCACCTGCATCTACAGAACCAGCACCCACACCGGAGATCCCTCGTGTCGTCCCCGCTCTCCCAGTACCCACTGACTACATTGGCCTGACGGGGGCCATTCTTGACGCAGCAGCAGGCGCTGCCGCCACCTTTGCTGCCACCGCTCGTGCTTGCAGGGCCCCTACGCAGACTGCAGTGGGTCGAGCAGCGGTTGCCTACACGCACTTAGCAGCTTCCCTGGCACTACTTGCTGCGGCAGCAGCAAACGTCACCACTCAAGTTACAGCAACGGCAGCCGCCATTGCCACCGCTGCCTCCTCAGCTGCAGACGCCACTTCAGCAGCTGTCAGTTCTATCCGAGCCTCTACGGCGGCAGCTGTCTTGACCCCCACGGGTGGCCCGCAGGAATCCACCCCGCACGTCACTATAGGGGTGCTTATTGCGTCTGCATCTGCAGTAGTCGCTGGAGCTTCTGTCACCGGCATCCTTTGCTTGACCGTGGCAGCTGCAGGCTAGGTGGCAATACTGTTCTCCTCAGCAGCAGCGGTGGTGTCTCCTCTCTTCGCCCTGCTGCCCCGTCATTAGTTCGGTGAGCTCATCCCTCTCTTCCCTTCTCTTCTCATCTGTGGTCTCATCTCATCCATCTCTCTACCATGCCTGGACCAGAAGAGAAATTAGAGGCCCTCCAGGCCGCTCTTAGTGAGGCCCAGGCTGAGCGCCGCAAGGCACAGGATGAGCTAGAACGTGAGCGTGATGCACAGCAAGAGTTAGCAGCCACCGTAGCCTCATTGGTGCTAGAACGTCTTCGCACCGTTCCAGTATTTGCATCAGTCATTCCCTCTGAGAAGTCAGGATCTACAGGCTCCTCAGTGCCACTTGCTGGTGGCGTTGCTAACTCCTCTTCTCCTTCCCCCTCAGCCACCTTTCGGACGGCTCCACCTGTGCGGCAGAAAGATTTTGAGACACTGCCGCCTCAGTTCACCTCGAAGCTCACCTTCACGTCCTGGGAGACGCGCTTCAGTGCGTGGGCTCAGGGTGAACTGTTGTGGGAATACTACTCGCCCACTAAAACCTCATTTGTGCCGCAGCCAGCAGAGGCGGCTCGCGCCGTACGGGCACTCATCAACGCCGGCCCCGAACACCTGCTGGATGACATCGGTACGTACAATGCCGATCCCATCCGAGGCACTAGTGCAGACCCAGTAGGAGCCTATGCACTCATTCGCCGCCGGAAAACTGTAACTGGCCATGCCGCCCAAAGTGCACTCACAGTACAATTCAACACACTGCAGATGAGAGCAGATGAGACAGCAGACGAGTACTGGGCCCGCAGTCTGCGTCTTCTGCGCGATCTTGGCAAGGCTGCACCCGGCCCTCTCTCTGCATGTCTCTCCATTGTGGCTGGTCTCATCCCTGAGCTGTCCGACCTGTATCTTCATGTCTCTCAGACAGAACTCGAGCGCCTTGCCTCTGCCCCTATCCCAGCCGACTCCCCACCGGGGATTGGTCCTCTCTTTGACTTCACTGCTGCATGTCTCACTGACTGGTGGAATGCTCTCCTGAACAAGCGCATTCATCGCGCTGCCATTGCAGCAGTCACCACCTCCTCCCCATCGGCCAGCACCACAGCATCCCCTGCTGTCTCGTCGTCTCAGGCCTCTGCCCACTCCACACAAGCTGCTGGCCGCGGGGGAGGCAGTGGCTCGGGCTCTGGCCGAGGTGGCGGTCGTGGGGGCAAAGGTCGTGGGGGTGGTCGTGGCGGCAGGGGCTCTGCCACTTCTGCAGCTGACGTCACCTGCTAGAACTGCGGTGCCACTGGTCACTCGGCGCCTAAATGTCCTGCTCCTCGTGACGACGCACGCCTTGCCTCCTCCATGCGTGCTCACTGGGCGCGCACTGGTCTTACCGCTTCCACTACTGCGGCCGCCATGACAGCTTCCTCATCCACATCCTCTTCATCAGCCTCAGCCCTGACTACCACATCTGCACCTCTCCAGCACACACCCCCTGCACCAAGCCCCTGGGGCTGGGTTCCCCCGCCATCTGGTCCGCCATACTATGGTCCTCCATCCTCACACTATTCTGTTCCTCACTGGAGTCGTGACGATGGCCACTACTCTGACCGTGCCTCTGACCGCTCCTCCGAGCGTCCCTCTGATCGTTGTGACAAGGAGCGCAGTCTTGAGCGTCGCCTCGCTGAACTTCTGCACCTTCATTCCCAAGGAGGTGAGAGTGTGAGTGGCCAGTGCTGTGTCTCTGTCTGTGAGTCCGATGTTACTCTTTGTGGGTCCGCATCAGGTAGTGTGCAAGGGGGCTTGTCTGATGATCGTCCCTGGATTGAACACTGGCAGTCTCACACGTTCCCCTCCCGTCTTGGTCATGTCACTTCCTCCTCTTCCCGTGGCACTGTGGCTGTCTGTTTGGTCCTTCCCTCCACTCGTGCCTCTCCTGGTCTCTGGATCATTGATTCGGGGGCCACCCATCACATGACCTCTTGTCGTTCTTCCTTCGTGTCTCTCGGGCCCGTTCAGTCTGTCCGGTCTATGCGCACTGGCTCAGGCCAACTGCTTCCTGTCCAAGGTGTTTGTGTTGTTCGTTTTGTTGGTCCCGGCGCCACTGTCTACCTGCCCGATGCTTTGTATGTCCCTGACCTTGAGGTCAGTCTTCTCTCTGTGACCACCCTTGACGATCAGGGCATGGACTTCTCGTCCAGTCGCGGCCTTGCTTCCATTTCCCTTCGCTCCTCTGGCCGTGTTGTTCTTCGTGGTGTGCGTTATGATCGTCTGTTCCGTGTGCCACTCACGTTGCCTTCATCCTCCGCTGCCTATGTCTTTGTTCACGTCGCTCCTTCGCTCTCCCCTGATCATGTTGATCTCCTGCATCGCCGTCTCTGCCACATTCACACTGCCGCGATCCAACGCTTGCTTCGCCTTTGGCCTGCACACGGTCTTGATCCCGCCACCTTCTCTCTACCCTGCACGTCCACCTGTCTGGATTGTGCCAATGGCAAGATGCACCGCTCACCATTCTCCATCTCTGACTCCGCCACCTCACACCCTCTTGACCTCGTCCATGTCGATGTCATGGGCCCATTGCCCCAAGATTTCCTTGGTGGCCTTGGGCGGTATGTTCTGTGTCTCACTGATGACTACTCCCGTTACCGCTGGGTCTTCGCCCTGCGCCACAAAAGTGATGTCACTGACGTCTTGGAGTCTTGGCTGCCCTAGGCAGAGCGCACTTGCCTTCGGTCCCTCCGTGTGTTTCGTAGTGACCGTGGGGGTGAGTTCTTTGGCCCCACATCCCGCTTTCTTGAGTCCCGTGGTGTGCGGCTTGAATCCTCTGCTCCCTACACTCCTCAGCAGAATGGTGTATCCAAACGCTGGAACCACACTCTTGCTGATGGGGTCCGCTCTCTGCTCTCTGCCTCCGGTCAGTCCCCCCTCTTTGCCTTTGAAGCCATGTCCTACATGCCATGGGTTTGGAATCGCATTCCG
Organism: Penium margaritaceum; assembly: GCA_023375785.1. NCBI lineage: Eukaryota > Viridiplantae > Streptophyta > Zygnematophyceae > Desmidiales > Peniaceae > Penium > Penium margaritaceum. The sequence goes on along the minus strand of SZWC01013649.1, from coordinate 69,242 downwards.
CATGGACCACTTCCCCACACTGTCACTCCTTTTGAGCGTTGAACTGGCAGGCGTGCGGATCTCCACCTTGCCCGCATTTGTGGCTGTCTCGCCTTTGTCTGGGTGCCTGCTGACCAGCGTGACGATAAGCTGTCCCCTCGCGGTCGTCTGTGCATTTTTCTTGGTGTCTCCTCCTTCTCCAAAGCTTGGCATTTCTGGGATCCTTCGCGCTGTCGTGTCGTTGAGTCTCGTGACGCTCTCTTCTTTGAACACATCTTTGAACGCGATTCTCCCCGCTTTTGGTGGGTCTCTCTCTCCGCCTCTTTGGGGTGGGGGTGGCTCTCTGTCCTCTGGGACTGCTGTTCTCCCCTCGGTGCGTCCCTCAATTCCCTCTGTCTCCTCCTCTGCCAAATAGAGCTCTCCTGTGCCTGCGTCCCCCTCTCCGGTGCTCTCACCCTCCACGAAACCACTGGACTCTCCCATTTCGTCCTCTGGTTCTCTTGCTGTCTCGTCCTCTTCTCCTAGTCAGGGCGCAGTCTCACCGCCTTCCCCTGTCTCCTTCGAGCCACCTCCTGTCTCCTCCTCTCCACCTGAGCAGCAGCGTCCCACTGACCCATCATCATCTGCGCGTGCTCCATCCATTCCCCCTGTCTCCCCCTACACACGTGGTGGGCGCCTGCGGGCTCTCCCCTCTCAGTCGCACCCCATCGTCTCTGGTGACCCTGGTCTCCGTGTTCTCGGCCTCACCACCTCTGGCCTGTCTGCAGCCGTATCTGTCATACACCCCAGCTCCGCCCTGGGTTACTCTCTTGTTGAACAAGAGTTCCACTCCGCTGCGTCTTCTGCTACAGCCGGGTATGTTGCCTCGTGCTTTGCTACTGCTGGTCTTTCACCTCTTTCTCCTGAGCCACAGACTGTACAGGCAGCTCGCACAGCCCCTGACTCGCCATTGTGGGAGCAGGCCATGAAGACCGAACTTCATGCACTGTCTGACCATGGTGTGTATGAGCTCGTGGACCTCCCACCTGGTCGCAAGGCAGTTGCCGCCAAGTGGGTATACCGTTGAAAGCTGAACCCAGACAATACAGTTGAACGGTACAAAGCTTGCCTCACCGCTAAGGGGTTCTCTCAGATTCCTGGGGTTGACATTGATGAGACCTTTGCCCCAGTCGGCCGCTACCCCACAGCCAGAGCTCTTCTCAGTCTTGTTGCTCAGCATGACTAGGAGCTGGAACAGATGGATGTCAACAATGCCTTTCTCCATGGCAAGCTGGACGAAGAGATTTACATGGTCCAGCCACCCGGCTTCTTTGATGGCACCAACCGAGTTTGGCGCTTGCGCAAGGCCCTCTATGGCCTCAAGCAGTCCCCACGATGCTGGAACCAAGAGATCACAGCCACCCTTGAAAAGGGTGGCTACAAGCGAAGCACCGTGGATCCAGCGCTCTTTCTAGGGCCGTCCACAAAACCACTTGTCGCCATTCTTGTCTATGTGGACGACCTTCTCATTGCTTCTCCCGATGTTGTGGCTGTGGCCGCTGCCAAGTCACTACTCCAAGCAACATACAAAATGAAGGATCTGGGCCCAGCTCGTGTCTTTCTTGGAATGGAGTTGGAGAGAGATCGTGCTCGTCGTGTCTTGCACGTGCATCAGGCTGCCTATGTGCGCAGCCTGGGGGAGTGGTTTGCCCCACTTCTCATGTCCATTCCCACGGCATCCACTCCCATAATGCCTGCTGGGCAGTCTCTCCTAAAGTCACTCGATCTCTCAAAGCTGGGGGAGACGGTTGATGTAACCGACTATCTCCGTGTCATTGGCTCTCTAATGTATCTCGCCACGACCACGCGTGCAGATGTCGCTTTTGCTGTGAATTTCCTATCTCAGTTCTCCCAGTGCCCTCGGGAGCGTCACCTCGAGGCTGCATTGCGAGTGGTTTGGTACGCCCTTTCCACTCCCCGTGTTGGACTGCACTTTTGTGCTCAGCCATCTGTGGTAGTGGATGGCTTCACAGACAGTGATTGGGCACATGATTCAGATGCTCGCAGCCGTACAGGGTACATCTTTCTAGTTGGTGGCACAGCAGTGTCTTGGAAAAGTGGCAAGCAAGGGTGTGTTGCACGCAACACTGCTGAGGCCGAGTATGTTGCCCTGGATGCAGGCACTTGTGAAGCTGTCTGGCTGTGTCGTCTGCTGCAACAGTTACGTGTTCCCATTCGTTGCATCACTCTTCACTGTGATAACCAAAGCACAAAGGCCATCGCTGAAAACAGTGGCATGCATCACTCACGCACCAAACACATCAATGTGGAGCATCACTTTGTTTGTGAGTGCATTACTGCTGGCATTGTCCAAGTCGCTTGGGTGGACACACGGTCCCAGAGAGCTGATTTCCTCACAAAAGCCCTCAGTCAAAATGTCTTCAAAGGTGCTATTCATTCTGTGGGTCTCATCAGTCCGCATGAACCAGGTTGGTCGTTGGTATGTACCCTCACTCACATATCTTGTGATCACTTCTTGTGATTCCCTTTTGTGTGCTTTGGGANGCTGCTGGCATTGTCCAAGTCGCTTGGGTGGACACACGGTCTCAGAGAGCTGACTTCCTCACAAAAGCCCTCAGTCAAAATGTCTTCAAAGGTGCTATTCATTCTGTGGGTCCCATCAGTCCGCATGAACCAGGTTGATCGTTGGTATGTACCCTCACTCACATATCTTGTGATCACTTCTTGTGATTCCCTTTTGTGTGCTTTGGGATGCTTGTCTGCGGGTCATGGGGGAGTGTTGAAGTTCGTTGGCCACTCACAACTTTGTGCCCTCTTGCCTCTCACATTATGCACACACACGTGTACAGATTAAAAGGGGACCATGGAATCACCTGGGCAGTTGACTGGCGCGCCTATGCTGGTTGAAGCCATCGACGTCCCCAAGCTGCTGATGGACCCAAGGGTGCCCTCTCGCACTCACATGACTATTACATGATTTCTTCATGATTCCTATGATGCGGTAGATGCTAGGGCCCGTACATTCTCACTGCCGTGCCCTGCTTCGTTTTTCACTTGTTTTGCATGTGATGGGAGAGCCGCATTTTCCCGGGTGCTGATCCCTAGGGGGCCACCGTGCCAGTCTTGGCCGTGCATCGGTGAGTAGCCGCCCTCGGTTAATTCCGAGTGGTCGGGCTCGACCCCCGGGTGGCGGTACTCACTCACCTGAGCTCATCGCTCATAGTGAGTAAGCGCTCACGGGTTCTACTCTTACTCGCCCCCCCCCCTTCTAACTTTCTGTCTTGGTGTGACCTCGAACTTTGCAAACAAGTTGCCGCATCCATGGCGCATCTCTTGCATTGGTGCTTGTGGTGTAACCATGCATCGTCACACCCAGATTAGCTAGGCTAGAAACTTCCTAGCAACCACAAATAGTGTCACGGACCTAGTGCACACACGAGGCGCACAAGGGCGCTATTTTCTAGTAGGACAAAACAGTGGCAAAAACGCAGTTCTGGCCATAATTCCCTGCAGACACGTGAGAACGACAAGTCGTTTCAACCAGAACGGCCACATCGATGAGATCTTCGTCCTGATAGGCTGCACACCTACATGCTATGACACAACACCAATCTAAAAAGATACGAAAGTCTTGTGAACGATTGTCGCCATTGGCCGCCAGCCTTCTGCCACCGTCGCTAGTCTGAGGGATCTGCACGTGAATGGACATGAGCCGAGGGGTCACCGTAAGCTGTGTATGACACACACAACAACACTCCCCCATGACCGGAGGGCGAAACACGTCCATGCACATGCAGACACTAACGTTATTAAGAGGAGGAAACGCACAGCTGCTGCAGGCAGCAGGCACAGCACCTTCAAGGTGGCACATGAGGAATCAACCTGCAACAGGGATTAGGCAGAGTCCAAGGGAACGAGTGGTCGCATGAAACTTCAAACGACCCAGAGCCTTGGTAAAAAAATCCGCGAACTGCCTGTCAGTGCTCTCGTGGATGACTTGGATCTCACCATGATCAACCAGATCACGCACGAAGTGGTGCTCGACATTGTTGTGCTTTGTGCGTGCATGGAACATACCTGAGTTCTTGGCGATGGCTTCCGCGCTCATGTTGTCACATTGGAGGACCAGAGGGGGAATGGACTGACGCAGTTCACGCAATAGACGGACAAGCCAGACACATTCCGTTGCACCGAAGCCTAGGGCAACATACTCTGCCTCAGCAGTGCTACGTGCGATGCAGCCCTGCTTCCCAATTCGCCAGGACACTGCAGTGCCTCCAATGAGAAAGATGTAGCCGGTGCGGCTCTATCCATCTGGACTCCACGCCCAGTCACTGTCCGTGTACCCATCAAGCACATTTGACACCTGCTCGCAAAAGCACAGGCCAAAACGTGCGGTGGACAGAATGTAGCGCACACACCGGACTGCGGCCTCCAGTGTTCGTTAGCGCGGAGCCTGTGAGAACTGGGCGAGCAGGTTGACAGTGAAGGCAATGTCGGGCTGTGTTGTGGTGGCCAAGTACATGGACGAGCCGATGAGTCGCAGGTACAGGGTCACATCAACTGGCTCCCCCAGGTCAGTTGGGTCATCCATCTTCAGGGCGGCCTGCACCTCAGGGGTCATGGGCGTGGAGGCCGTGCGGACGGCATCGAGGAGGTCGGCAAAGCGTTCCTCCACAGTCGCTACGTAGCGTCCCTGATGGACACGGAGTGTGCGGCGGACACTGTCGCGCACGATCTCCATTCCTAGAAAAACAGAGGCCTCACCAAGATCTTTCATCTTGTAGGTCGAGGAGAGAACAGCCTTGGTAGCGGTCACTGCTCCCAAGTCTGGCGAGGCGATCAGAAGATCGTCCACATAGACGAGGATGGCAGTGAGAGGTGCTGGGGACTGTGAGGTGAACAGGGATGGGTCAGCATCACTCTGAATGTACCCAGCGCGTCTCAGCGTGCTAGTGATCTCCTGGTTCGAGTAGCGAGGTGACTGTTTCAGGCCGTACAAGGCCTTCCGTAGCCGGTACACTCAACCGGTACCATCCTCAAAGCCGGGTGGCTGGACCATGTAGATCTCCTCCTCAAGATCCCCGTTCAGGAAAGCGTTGTTGACATCCATCTCATGGAGTTCCCAGTCGTGCTGTGCCACCTGGCTCAAGAGCGTGAGCGTGGTCGTCATCCGCCCAACAGGAGCAAAGGTCTCGGTATAGTCCACGCCAGGGACCTAAGAGAAGCCCTTTGCTGTCAGGCGCGCTTTGTAGCGCTCCAGAGTGCCGTCTGGCTTGAGCTTCTTTTGTAGAACCCACTTGGCCTTGATGGCCTTGCGGTTCTTTGGCAAGTCCACCAGCTCAAAGACGCCGTGCTCTCGCATGGCATCAAGCTCAGCCTAACAGGTAGTGCGCCACTGCTCAGCGTCGGGGGCTGACAAGGCCTCTGGCAGAGTAGTGGGATCGGGAGACAACACTGGTGCACTGCTTGTAGCCAGGGCATATGCCACAGAGGGAGGGTCGACCGTCACCATGGACTCAGCGGCGTCACGAGCAAGACCGCGCTCATGAGCAAGTAGTGCCATACCAGTGGCACAGTCAGGGTGAACCTCAGCAAGGCCGTGAGCACTCAGGCTGAGGGCCTTCATGTCCGGGTCACTGCTCACGACGTTGCTTGTGGGGCAATGGCGGAGACATCCGCCGGGTGCCCGTGTGTAGGGGTCCGATGAGGCAGGAGCAGTGGGCGCTGCTAACTCACGTGCCGGTGTGGACTACACGGCAAGCACGCCACTCGAGGCTGGCGTGGCCTCAACAGCTGGGGATGGGCCCACGGCAGATGTAGGCGCATTCGTGGCCGGAGGCAGGGACAGCTCAGAGCCAGACACGGATGCAGAAGCAGGGTCAGACCGAGCCTCAAACGCGGAAGCAAGCGCAGGGTCAGGCAGGGCCTCGGTCGCGGAGGCAGGCTTGGATGTAGACTTGGACACGGGCGAAAGTGGAGAGTCGGGGGCAGAGGAGCGAGCCGCAGATGAGGCGGAGCTGGGAGTGGGCTCAGTCTCTAAGGACAGCCCCTGGGGTGTCAGCGACGGAGTGACCATAGTGGCCGGGGGCACTGGGCCAACCGTGACAGGAGCCTCCCCCTCACTACGGGGTCCGGTACACCAAGGAGCATGAGCAGCACGCAGAGCGTGGATGCGAGTAAGGCCGTGAAAGGCGAGATGCTCAAAGAAAAGAGCGTTACGGGACTCCACGATGCGGCGGTTCTCAGAGTTCCAGAACCACCAGGCCTTCGACCGCGGGGCGACGTCAACAAAGGTGCAGATGCGGCCTCGCGGAGAGAGCTTGCTCCTCTGCTGCTCCGGTGTGAAGCAGACGCAGGCAAGGGAGCCCCAAATACGGGCCAGGCGCAGATCCGCGCGACGCCAGTACCACAGCTCGTAGGGCGTGCGATGACTCGGAGGGGGCTGTGGGGAATGCGGTTCTAGACCAAGGTCATGTACGCCATGCCCTTGAAGGCAAAGGCCTCAGGCATAGCGCTGTGGGCGCGCATGGCGCAAACCGGATCCTCCATGGTGTGGTTCCGGCGCTCGGAGACATCGTTCTGCTGGGGGGTGGCGGGAGCAGAGAGGTTGTGGAAGACACCAAGCTCGATGAAGGAGCGGGCCATGTCACCGAGGTACTCGCCACCGCGGTCAGAGCGAAAGGTCTGAAGGCGATGTGGAGATTGGTGCTCGGCCATTACAAGCCAAATGCAGACGGCAATGGTAGCATCGCTCTTTTGACACAGACTGTAGACTCAGCGCATACACGTGAAGTCATCAGTCAACGTCAGGACGTAGCGGCCGCAGTCCTCTTGAAACTCGACAACGAGCGGACCCATGAGGTGGGAGTGGACAAGCTCCAAGGGCTGACGAGCCCTGGAGACAGACGCAGGATAGGTGGACCAATGCATTTCACCTTCTGCACAGGCGAGGCAGTTGGTCGTGGGCGGCGCCTCGAAGGACGCCGCATCAAGACCGAGACCAGGCTGAGTGCGGATCACCCTGTCGACAGCCCCCAGGTGCACATGACAAAGGCATCGATGCAGGAGACGGTGGTGCTCAGGGGATAGAGCACCAGCAACGAAGACATAAGCAGTGGGAGACGGAGGTAAGGGGGGGGGGCACTCACAGAGGACCCAGAGATGTGATACAGATCATCGACGACCGTCCTACTGCGGACGGTCTCCTCGGTGGTGCGCACAAAGATGCAAGCATCGAAATCCGTGTGAATGACACCCTGGCCCATCTTGGTACAAGCACGGACAGAGAGCAGGCTGAGTTCCAGATCAGGAACAAAGAGGACGTCGGAGATGTATACTGGACCAGCGGGCCCAGTGAAGTGAACAACCCCTACACCCTGGACAGGTACCTCATGGCCAGCTGTAGTGCGAACAGAGTGAACAGTGCCAACAAGATGTAAGACGACGAAGGTGTCACGACGACACGTCATGTGATGGGTGGCACCAGAGTCAACAACCCAGGTGGCGTTGGTGCCGCGCGAACAAGGGGCAATGTGGCACTCAGCGACGGAACAAGGCGTGGCAGTAGGACGCTCAGTAGCGGACACGACAAGGCGACCAGCGGAGCGCACATGAGAATCATACAGCCAAGACACATCATCGGGTCCATCACGCGCACACGGCTGGGCGTGGAGACCACCACAGGCATCATCATGCAACAACACGGACAGTTTACATCTAGTAGAATCCCTCGACTCAGTCAACTCACTCGCACCTCCCTGAGATGGGCGCTGGGCGAGAAGCTGGTGTAGCTCAGCGATCGTCCTGTCGCGTTCTGCAAGCACCTGGTCGCGAGGATCCATGAAGGAGCCTGCTGTGGCGGTGGACTCCTCTGGGATGGCTGCGGTAGTGGCGGCCGAGCGGGCGGTCGCACCGGATGTTTGGCGCATGCGCGCCTCGTGCGCCTGCTGTAGTCCACGGGTGACCTTGGCCTAGTCCAACGGGTGGCCTGTCAGACGAGTGCAGTCGCGGTAGCGATGGTCTCCTCCGTAGTTGAAGCACACAAACCGGTGGCCCGTTGTGCTTCCGGATCCGCTGCTGCCACTGTTGCTGCTGCTGCCGCCGCCAATGGTGCTGCTGTTGCGGCTGACACTGCTGGTGCTAGTGCCACTACTGGTCTCACCGTTGGAACCACCACGTAATGATTTGCAGCCCTTCATTCCCTAAGCTAGGGCTGCTGTAGCTGTAGGCGGCGGGGATGTAGCGGCAACTGCAGCTGAAGCGGTGCTGCGGCGCGCGCGGTTTGCGGCGTCCACGCCGGCGACCGGCAGGAAGTGAATAGTGGCCTAGCGTAGCAAGGTCCCGTCACTCTCAATGTCGCGAAGCAGAGTCTGGTCAAAGTTGCTAAAGACGCACGCGTAGTCAGAGTAAATGCCATAGAGGATGATCTAGAGTGCGGAGTACTACGCAGGGGCATCGTCTTCCAGGTCCTCGTACAACTGGATCGCCCGACGCCAATAGTCAGCTACAGACTCCCGAGCAGTTTGGCAGAGGGAGTTGAAGTCGGTGAGGCGCTGGGACATCAGTGCAAGGGTGGCACCCTAAAAAAGAATGACAACCAGTGCCCACGCCTCGCGAGGGTTAGCTCCTAAGTCGGTCAGCGGGTCGCCAAGGAACCGGCTGAAGTCCTTAGTGAAGTCTGGGGCAGCCTTCATCAGATCGGAGGCGGCGCGGACCGCCATCTGCGTCTAGGCGGGGTCAGACGCCTGGTAGGGGGTGAGGTAGTAGGCGAGGACTCCCTCGCTCATGGCCCACCTGCAAAAGCGCGGCTCCCACGACTTGTAGTCGTTCCCAGTCCAGAAGATGGGAGGATCCGACTCAAACCTCTTGGGTAGCTTGACCGTCAGTAGAGCGACGGCTGGAGCCACCGCTGGTTTGGGCATAGAGGAGGAAACCCCCTTGCCCTGGCGGGCCCGCAGAGCCAGCTCCTCCAAGCTCAGAGGGCGATGAGACGAGCTCAGGCCGGCGTCGGTGTTGGAACTCGTGCCTTGGAGGGCAACACTGGCCTCACGCAATCTACGGCATGCCTCCAGGCGGATGAGGTGTGCTCGCAGCAGCTCCTCACCCTCCTTGACAGAGTCGGAGAGGGTCTCCGCAGCCTCATCTGCATTGCTGCCGGCAGCGAGGTGATCCTCGCTCGGATCTGCTGACACTTGCTGTTGCTGCTACTGGGCCTGCTGCTGCTGAGGCAGTAGGCCTCTGATCAGATCCTGCAGCTCAGCGACCTGCTTTGTCAGAATTTTGCGACTCTCTGCGTGTAGGTCAGCCAACGCGCGCACTTGGCGCGCCAATGTCGTCGGGCTCGGCGGCCACTGCTATTGTTCTTGTTGTGGCGGCTGTTGGTGTCGTTGCTGCTGGTGTTGCTACTACTGCTACTGCTGTAGTAGAGGCTCTTACTGATGTTGCTGCTGCTATTATTGCTGTTGTTGCTGCTGCTGCTGCTACTGCTGCTGTAGCTGATGCAGCTGCCGCTGTGGTGATGATGGCGGCGCCCGGCGTTGGCCACTGACGGAGCTGCCATTTGCAGCTGCATCGGTGGTGGCGCTGGCGGGGGTTTGCTTTGGCATGGCGACTGGTTGCTTCCTCCTCCCCTTTTTTTTATGTCACTACCGCGGAACGCTACCGTGGATTACTACCGCAGAACGCTGCCGTGGAACGCCGTCATTAAACATCACTATGGAATGCTATTGCGGAACACCTCCACGGAAAAACATTTCGCGGAACTCTTCCGCGGAACGCCGTTGCAGAACGCCACGGAAATTGCAGCGAAGCAGCTGCCGCACTCGCGCCGATGCGGGACACGGTGGGGTGCCGCGATCAGTCGGGGCACCACCGTTGGTGCATTCCGCAACCACCGCAGAACGGCCGCGTCTGGCAACCGCAAAATCGCCGCGCAGCTGTTGCTGAATTGCGACCGCGGAGCACCGGCGAGTAACACCGGTGTGTTCCGGAACCACCGAGGGGTTGCGACGTCGGATTGACACGGATCTGCAGAACACCGCAGATCTGCCGCGGCACCGTCACCACGAGGTGATGTACTTGGAACGCCGTGTGCCACCGCGGCACCGTAGGCGCATTTTGCTATGGCCGTGCAGTTGCTGCATCCGTCGCGAAGGCCTCGTCGCCGCAGAGTACCACGGATTTTGCGCGGAGCAGCTGCTGCTGTCACAGAACGACTGCAGAATGGCTGCAAAGTTCTCAAAGAAAGGTTAGAGTGGTGCCGGGCCCTCCCGGGACCTCCTGCCGAGGCAGTGGACACTGTTGCTGTTGCGACTCAAGGCAACGGCTGCGGTTGCTCACCGCTACTACGGTTACTACATCTCTGCTACACAGTTGTGCGAGCACTAGCTCGCTGCTCTGATACCATGAAAGACAGCTTCCTAGCACTGTTGTTGCTGGTGCAGCAGTACAAGCCGGCCAGCTAAATCATCGGGACACACAGGTGGAAGTGAGAGCAGGATTGGGTTGTCTAGGGACACCAGTACAAGTGTCAAAAGCTGCAAAATGTTGAATTATGCAAAGAGAGAATGACAACTGAGGTCGGGGCAACCTAAAGAGTGTCACGGACCCAGTGCACACACACGAGGCGCACAAGGGCTCTGTTTTCTAGTAGGACAAAACAATGGCAAAAAAGTAGTTTTGGCCATAACTCCCTGCAGACACGTCAGAACGACGAGTCGTTTGAACCAGAACGGCCGCATGAACGAGATCTATTTCCTGATAGGCTGCACGCCTACATGCTGTGACACAACAAGAATCTAAGAAAAACACGGAAGTCTTGTGAACGCCCATCACCCCTGGCTGCCAGCCTTCTGCCACAGTCGCCAGTCTCAGGGATCTGCACGTGAATGGACATGAGCCGAGGGGTCACCGTAAGCTGTGTACGACACACACAACAACAGTCACGTGGGAACCCCCCTACACTCCCGAACTTCTAGATCCCGAGTCATCCTCAATGTCGCGGTCGCCCCCTCGTAACCATAGCGTCATCGGGAGCACAAGCTCTAACCCTACAGCCACTATTGTTGGATTGCTCTGATCGTAGTTACTATCTCTAACACTCATCACTCTTGATTGCGGTCACATTGACAGCATTACCAACATTTGGTGTGTGGGATTTGAGCTTCTCTCTGTGGTACATCGCGTTGTGTTGTAAGAGCTTCTCGATGTGCTCCCATGATGTTTCACCAGCTACATTGCAGATTTTTTGTTATGTATGGTGCATTCTAGCCACATAATGTTGCTATGTCCGTCTTGGCGACCTCTCGACTTGACGCCAATCACATGTAGGCAGTCAACAATGCTCGACGGCTACTTTGGTAGTCTCACCTTCATCCTGCACATCCCTATGTGCAAACATGAATTTCCTCGGTGGCTAGTTCATGAGAGCCACTTTCTTGGCAACCTCACTTCTGCTCTTGGTTTGCTTAGTTCTCTAGAGCTTGTTTTTTTGCTTCCGCTGCTTCTTTTGGCTTGTCATTCGGCCATCCGAGTGCCCTGTACTGCTACCAGGATCTTTTTGGACGCTGTTTGGTAGCTGGTAGATATGTTCTTGGACTTTCCATAGGCCAGCTGGTGCGTGATTTGCACGTACGCTGGCCTGACTGAGAGTGGAGGGTGTATCCATCTCTCTCGCTCATATTTCAACTAACTCTCACATTCTTGAGCGTCTCTTTGCCGTCTCTCCACCTTCTCAAGCACCGTCAATCACATTGTGTTTTGTGCGACGTGGTCACTCTCACAGAACATTGCTTAGGGGGTTTGTTCATTCCCTCATGGTATCAGAGCAGTACATAGAATACGTGTGTGCACCCCACTGTACAACCCGCAGCAGCAGGAATAGAGACGTCTGAGCTTGCTGGATTGGGTTGGGTGGGGAGTAAAGGTCCTGACAACGTGGAGGCCTTCAACTAAGGGCTCGCGTCACGTTGTCCTCTGGCAGAGCCACAGATGGAATGTTGCCAGTATTTCAAAGTAGCTTCCTTCATGGTGTTTGCCATCTTGGCGGCAACGGAACAAATTTTCAGCGTTCTGAGCCGCGGTAGTAGCAGTGGCCGCAACCAAAGCAGAAGCTACGGTAGTAGCAGCCCTTGGCATCTGCCTCATCACTATTACAGATCTGGCGCATCTGGAGGCAGCCGCTCCTACCTGTCATGGCACCAGTCGTCGCAGCTACTACATTCCTACAGAAGTGGCTGCAGCATCATCTCTTAAGATTGCCCTCAACTACAGCAGCAACAGCAACAACATTCGTAGGTGTAAGGGGTAGGGGCAGTAGCATCCGCAGCTTGCTCTAGTGTTGGTTGGTGTGGCTTCCACTCGTCACGACTGACGCTGGTGCATTATCCATATACCCATGTTGTGGGTATATGGTAGAGGAGGGTGTGATGACACAACGGGCCTTCGGATTGTATCGAGACTTCTCCAGTACCTACGGCAGCGCCGGTGAGACGCGGTCGATGTGTTCCGCCGGCTCTGTGGGCGTGTCGGGAGCTAGGAGAGTTTTCTCGGTGGGTTGAGACCCGCGCACCCGGTGGACTGTACCGGTGCAACGTGGAGACCCGGTGGGTGTACTAGCGTTTCCGATGTTCGGAAAGCTATGTGATGTCTGGATGTTGAATTTGAAATTTCCTGGCACTTCTCCTTTTTTCTCGGTGGTGGAGACCCGGGCACTTGGAGAGCTGTTCCGGTGCGTTAAGGAGACCACTGTTATTGTTATCATGGTGTACGTAGTGTGTTCTCCCCACTGACTCGTTTGGGCTCAACAAGGGTGACGGGGCCTGGTGCGGCTTACAGCCCGCGCCCCTACTTAGGCCTACTAGGGGCTCATTTGTACTCTCTCCTTGTTCTTTTGTATTCAGCGTTCCACACTCGGCCAAATTCTTGCCATATTGCATCGCATTAACACACAGACCTCATGTTCGTTTTTCCATGGGCCTGCACGCCCAAGAATATTTCCAATTCGGTATTGGAGCACAGGGGGGTGTGTGAGCAGTAGAAGCAGCAGCAGTGGGCGGAACGCAAAGAGAACGCGCCACGTGGTGCCACGTCGGCAGCAATGTGAGGGAGCGCAAAACGACTACACGTGAACCCCATAGGGTCGCTGAGTCACGCACAGCAGCATTAGCGACTATAGTGGCAACAACAGTAGTTGCAGCAGACGTGGCAGCCGCGTCAGTTACAGTGCCACGCAACAGGAGCAGTGGCAGCAGAGCTGCTGCTCACAGCAACAGCAGTAGCGACGGCAGTAGTAGCAGTAGCAACAACGGCCAGTACTAACATTTGCAACAGCTGCACAGGCGGTAGGAGCAATAGTAGCAGCAACTGCTTTGCTGCACAACAACAGCAACAGCAGCTGCAGCAGCGCATTAGCCCCTGTAGTAGCGATCTCTGCAGCAGCACGACATAGCAGCAGGAGCAGAAGCCACTGTAGCAGCGGCGGTAGCAAGCAACAACAGCGGCAGCAGCAAGCGATAGCCACGACAGTAGCAAGCAGCAGCAGCAGCAGCTACGCAGTTGAGCAGTAGTAGTAGCAACGGAAGTAGTAGCAGCATTGGTGGCAGGATCAAGTAGTAGAAGTAGCTACTACGCAGAGTAGTAGTAGCAACAACAACGGTGGAAGCAGCAGCAGCAGCAACCGCAGCAGCTGCACCCGCCGCTGGAGCTACTACTGTAGGAGGGCTTCGCAGCCCTCCTTTGAGGGCCCCCACCCCCTCGGAGGGGCCCCCTCCACCACTATGAGGGGGGCCTCTCCAAGGGGGCCCGTTGGCCCCGTTCGCCCCCCTCCCCTCTTCTCGGGGGGGCCCTCGGAAGGCCTCGTCAAGCCCCTTCGAGGGGCCCCTCGAAGGGGCCCGTCGGCCGCGTCGGCTCCGTCGGCCGACCGACAGAGGATCCAACAGCGGAGAGGGGCGGACTCCCTCTCATTTCCTTGTTTTCTCCGTTCGCCCACCTTAGGGGCATTCAAGAAAAAAGGGGGGACGAGTGACAAAATTATACGGAGGGGTGCACCTGAAAGCGAGTGAAAACAAAAAAAAGGAAATTGTCCAACTACTACCGGCGCAGCAGCAGCAGCTTTCATAAGAACAATAGCAATATTGGACAGAGTTGCAACGACTACATAGTGTGGCGGCTGCGGTAGTGCTTGTTGTTTCGCCTTCTTAGCCGACACCAGATTGTGAATTGGCGCCGGTCTTCGCTTTGAGACGCGTCCTCGACTGGCGTCTTCCTGGGGCCCGTGGATTGGTGCATGGACTTCACTCCGTAGGATCAATGGCGGATTTGAGTCTTTCCATCTCCAAGGGCTGGGTCGTCTACCGCTTGGAGCAGCAGCCATACCTGCATCCGCCACCCCTTCTCTTCTTGGAGCAGTCTTTGCTCTATTAGAGGCAGCATCATTAGTAGCCATAGTCAGAATCTAGTCTCCGGACGTGCTGTGGTAGAGCAGCTCTTCCCGTCTTGTCACGTTTGCTGACCCGAACTCCGTGACTTCTAGGAGTGATTGCACCTACTGGTCTCGTTCTCTCCCCTGGCTTGGTGTTTACCACCGGGAGCAGGTGCCCTTGGTATATATCCATCGTCTAGCACACAAGATGAGTGCGTAGACATCTGTGCAGGCGACGTACGCGTTCGCTTGTTATTACTATGGTGATGGACGTCATGGTTGGCATCGCTGCCGGACGCGTCCTCGCGGCTGGCATCCAACTTGGCTTGAGCCTCGTCCGAATATGCGTCCTCCATAGCATACGGATCTGCCAACATTGGTAGATCCTCTAGCTTGACATATGGCGACTACATTCGCCGAGATCCTTGGCCTGCGGCAGATGGTGCAGCGGCTTTGTGACCTCCTTGTCACTGAGTGTGCTTCAACCACTAGTTCGTCGACGGCCTCTTCCATCACATCTTCTCCGTCCTCTCCTCCTTCCTCATTCAATGGTGTTCCTTCAGCTCCACTTGCTGGCCAGTCCCAGGATTCCACCATTCTTTTGATCCTCGACTCTGCTGTGACCACGACGCCACCTCGTGATGACATGTCTTCATGTAGTCGTTCCAGTTGAGTGACCCCGCGACATCGGCGTCAGTGCTCCGCATGCCGTGCTTGCGCCGATTTTGATACATCCTCCACCTCCTCGGCTTCCGTTGCTGTCCCTGTCAAGGGGGAGTGTGGTCATCGCGTATTACCTGTTGTAACCGTAGCGACAGGATCCGCACTCGAGCCAGGCCGTGTTGCCCGATCGTCCGCTCAGGCAGACTCAGATGATATGGTGACAGCACATGGTGTAGAGTCTGATCCCGACATGGCGTTCATGGTGGAGACTTGCCTGTCATCATCCGGGCTAGATCCAGATCTTCCACAGCAGCAGGTGACATCAGGAGGAGCGCAGGCATGGCGTCCCTAGAGGGTGTCACTCGCTACTCCGACCGGTGGAGGCCCAGGGGTGGCACAAGAGTCTCGTACGGATCGGGATACATCTACCAGACTTTTGGGGGAGAGCGTACACGACTCACACCACTGTGGCGGGTGTTGGAGTACTTGGGACGTGCATGTCGTCGAGGTCGACATCTACGCCGGGGTAGCATCCGGACATTCTACAGCAGCAGGTTGCATCAGGAGGAGTGCAGGTTCCGCATGCCTTGGCGGTGCCACTCGCAACTCCGATTGGTAACGACCTGGCGGTGGCACAGGAGTATCGTGCGGATCGGGATGTCCCATACGGATTTCTGGAGGCATTGGCGCACGGGACTCACACCAGCCCGATGGCAATCAGAGTGCATGAGCAGAGTTGGCCGGCTGGTCTTTTAGAGGTTGAGGCATTCTTGAGAGCAGCAGTTCTGAGAGATGTCACTGGGACATATGCTACAGCACACACAACAAGCTCCACCATCTCATCTACGCTACCTGAGGACCAGCTTCAGCGTGAGGAGTCGTTCATGTTCCTACAGTCTCCGGGTTCATGTACACACAACGGAGCAGCGACAAACATGACAGAGTCAGATGGTGGTCCCCACTCTATCATGGAGCAGGTGGCAGTGACCAGCCTTCCTGGCAAGACAGTGCGTGAACGCCAGGTGCGCTTGCTGGTCGCCTTGACGGGCATTGTCGAGCCGGCGTCCTGCACACATGTGTCCACTATGGCGGCAGTAGAGGACACTGGAGCCGTTTTGTACACACGGATGGAGTCACATTGTTAGAAGGAGCTGAGTTTTTCCCCCTTGCTTTCACCTGTTGGTGACCCTGCTCATTACAACAACGTTGAAAGGTTGTACTTGCACGCATGAAATTTCCACATGCTCCGCGGACTCTGACAACTCCTCCTCCTCCTTCTCTCTCAGCATGCGACCACTCACTCCTCGTATGACAGACACAAGCTGTGGTGTGGATGCGACACGTGCAGCTGCATCCAATGTTGTAGCATCTCAGTACATTGCAAGTTTGGTTGACCCCCAAGAGGATGCAACAACACCGGTTCCATTGTCTTGAGTAGCAAAGATGCAGATAGAGCTATACTCACGAGTTCTATAGTCTACATTTGCAGCATCCAGTGAGTCAGAGTCTTTGCTACGCAAGGCAGACATGGGCCACCTCCACATAGTGCAGTGATGCTGTAGCGGGAGATGATGGCAGCACGTGAGCGATTCTCAGAGGAGGGGAGCATCACTACTATCGGCATGTGCCTTTTGCCACCTGCATCTGGCACGCCCATACTCGGGGAGGATCTTATAGCAGCTCTGAGCATGACATTCGACGGAGACACTACCATAGGAGAGCTGAGCATGCCTTCAATTTCCTCCATTGTCGCTCCTGTTGACTTCGTCATCGCTCCTCCTTGTGTGGCTGCCATCACACACCTTCATCCACCTGACTCTGCTGCTCCATTCGCGCCGATGAGTGGTGATCCGGTTTGTCGCTCCAGCCCATTTCTTCTCGCCGTACACTCATGTGCTTCAAGGTGCTCTATCCTGCCTCGGAGGCCAGCTCCGTCACTTCATCCACGCTCGCGTGCTGCTCGCCCATTCCCTTTCCTCCGGCGTACACAGATGGATCGCAATAGAGCGGACAAAGGAGACACTGTGAGTTAGGATCCTTGGCAGTCACGCAAGGACTGGTACACTACAAGTGATGGAGTTGCCAAGTGAGGAGTCTTAGCCGGAGACACCACTTTGTCTTTGAGGGAGGGAGCCAACTCGTACATGACGGGGGGAGCTATCTCTATATGATGCAGAGACCACATGATTCATTGCCCTGGATTTGTTCAGCTACGGCATCAACATCTCCATCGAGGACATCGCCACCATGTTCATCTACCTAGGGGGAGTGTTGTGTGGACCTCGACCTGATGCGACGCCATTGGAGATGCATGGTGAGGGGTCCATACTCTGCTATGAGCATACTACATCCGCACTCTATTGGTCAAGACCCGGACACTTGATCGGCTGCACCAGTGTCACAAGGAGACCACGGCATCCTGTGTCTTGGTGTGTGGCCATACTACGTGTGGCATGTGCATGCCAACTGGTTTGCTCATTGTGGTTGAGACCCGGACACGTGGTGAGGTACACCCGTGTTACAAGGAGACCGTCTATGATCATATGTATTGATTGATGATGCTATTGTGGTCGGCACACAGACACCCGTTTGATTGCTCGTAGTGGTCGAGACTGGGGCACTGGTATCGCCAGTGTCACGAGGAGACCATTTTGTCATCTGACATGTGTATGATGTGCATTACATTGGTTTGTGTACGTGTGTATCACTCCTCTCATGGTCGAGACCCAGACACTTTGTGGGATGTGCCAGTGTCTATGGAGAACTTAGATGGGTAGGAGATGAGTGTGGTTGATAGGTGCAAATTGTGGTTTGGCATACGTTGTTGTTCCATGCCTGCGTTCATTTGCTCTTGCGTGGATGGCCTTGTCAGACAGGGGGAGTGTTGGTTTGTGTGGCTTCCACCCGTCACGACTGACGCTGATGCATTATCCATATACCCACGTTGGCGGTATATGGTAGAGGAGGGTGTGATGACACGACGGGCCTCCAGACTATACCGAGACTTCTCCAGCACCTACGACAGCGCCGACAAGACACGGCCGATGCGTTACAGGAGCCCTGTGGGCTTGTCGGGAGCTAGGAGAGTTTTCTCGGTGGGTTGAGACCCGCGCACCCGGTGGAGTGTACCGGTGCGACGAGGAGACCCAGTGGCTGTACTAGCGCTTTTGATGTTTGAAAAGCCGTGTGTGATGTCTAGACGTTGATTTTGAAATTTTCTGGCACTACTCCTATTTTCTTAGTGGTCGAGACCCAGGCACTCGCAGAGCTGTTCCGGTGCCTCGAGGAGACCACCGTTATTGCTATCGTTGTGTACGTAGTGTGTTCTCCCCGCTGACTCGTTTGGGCTCAGCGGGGTGACAGGGCCTGGTGCGTCTAGCTGCCGGCGTCCCTACTGAAGCCCGCTAGGGGCTCATTTGTACTTTCTCCTTGTTCTATTATATTCAACGTTTTAGACTTAGCCGAATTCTTGTTGTCTTGCATCGCACTCACACACTGAGCTCATGTTCGTTTTTGCATGGGCCTGCATGCCCTAAATGATTTCCAATTTCTAGTGCACCAGTGGCAAAAGTAGCAGGAGAACAAGCAGTGACAGCCATAGCTCTCAGCAATAGCGCTTGTAGCTTGCAGCTGTTGCTAGAGTAACACTAGCAACAGCTACTAGTGCTTGCAGCTAAACGTGCAATGCAGCACGGCGTAGCAGCAAGCATCATGAAGCAGCTTCTGCAGCCATCTGCGAGCATCAGCAGCAGCAGCAACGGCCTTGCAACTGCACGCAACTGCAAGCCACGCGTCCGCATGCCGCGGCATCAGCTGCTCGCAACAATAGCTACCATTGCAGCACATGCAGCACTTGCAGCAACAGCAATAGCTGACAGCCGTGGCCTCGTACTTGCGCGCAGCTACAAGCCATGCGGCAACTCGCCGCGGCATCAGCTGATCGCAGCAGCAGGAACCATTACAACGTGTCACAAGAGTCTGTAGCAACATCAGCAGCAGCGTGCACATCCATTAGGCAGCTCCACCGTAGTTTCCTGCTGCTCCTCGCCAGCTCAGCACGTTGCTGCCAACGGGCTCGTGATCAAGGGGCCTGATGCAAAACGAGTTCGTTGACCACGAGCCCATGTCAGGACTTTGATTGGCTTGGCTTGTCTTGGCTTGGTGTCCAACACAAACACAAAAAAGGAGGGGTGAACCCGGGTCCACCCACTCCGTGGCCATCTCTCCACAAGACACACCTAGCAGCTGCTTTCCTCTTCTTTAGTCACCCTTATTTTTCTCTTCTTTTTTTTTCTTCTTTCTTTCTTTTGCATTTGTTTTTCTTTCTCTCCTCTTCTTTCTCTCTTTCTCTCCCACTTGGTCGAGACCCGAACACATGGGGGCTTGTCCCAGTATCTCGGGAGACCACCATTCCTCAGCTCAAAACTCAGGCACGTAGGATTTTCTCACTTTGGTCAAGACGCGGGTACTCGGGGTTCTGTCCCGGGACTACGGGAGACCTCACATCTGTAGGGTTTGCAGTCGTGTACTGACACACATCGCACATGCCGAGGGCAAGGGACCATCCATCCATTGTCCCACAGCTGTCCGCATCACTTTTGTTCATTGGCGGCATGACATTATCGGTGTTGCCGCTACCCGGCGCCTCTTGGGTGCCGCCTTACTCACTTCCAGCGTTCGTCGGCCCACCGTCGGTGCTGTACACTCCTCCGTTGTGGGTTTCCACATCCACATCGGCCTCCATCGCGCGCTCTTCCTCTCCTCTTGTGGCTACATCCTGATCCCATCAGTCGCACTCAGATTCTCCTTCATCCATCTCCCATCCTCAATGTCAATTGTCAGATGCCTCTTGTGATGTGAGTTTGGCGGTAGGGACCAATGGTCACCACTGTGAGTCGGATGGGTCCCTTTGGGGAGTGTCGTTGGACGGTTCGGGTGTGGGTGATGCATGGATAGAGGATTGCTAGCATGTCACGTGCCCGTGTCTTCTAGCCCATTGTCTTGGTTGTGCACCGTTGTCGACAGCCTTTTCAGGTGCTGTTGCTGCATGTTACGTTTTGTCTCTTGTCCGTATTTCTTGTGCTTTATGGATTCTTGACTCTGTGGCCTCTCACCACATGACTTGTTCTCGTCGCATTTGTATCGTTGGGGCCTGTCGGGGACGTCCGTTTTTTCCATACTGGTTCAGGACAGATGTTGCCTGTCCAAGGCATCTGTGTTGTTCGGTTTGTTGGTCCCTCCAGTGACGTCTTCTTGCCTAATGTCCTGTATGTATCTGTACTTGAGGTGAGTCTCCTGTCCGTCCCTATCCTCGACAATCAGGGTATGGATTTTGTCGCGTCTCGTGGCATGGGTACAGTTTTGTTGCTGTCGTTTGGGCGTGTTATGCTACGTGGCCTTAGCTGTGACAAACTATATCGCGTGCCTTTGTTTGCACTTAACGCATCCGCTGCTACCGCTACTTATGCCCATGTCGCTCCTACACTTTCGGCTGAGTATATGCGCTTGCTTCATTGTCACCTCTGTCATGTGAGCACTGCTGCGACTCACAGCGTGCTCTGCCACGAGCCTGCGTCTGGTGTGGATGCTGCCGCCTTCTCTGCGCCCTACACCGCTGACTCCACGGATTGTGTGAAGGCAAAATACATCGCTCCCCTTTCCCTGTGTCCATGTCTCGCACCCATGAGCATCTTGCTCTTTTCCATGCTGTCATGGGACTGTTCCCAGTCGAGTTCCTCGGTGGTGGTCGTTATGTCCTTTGTCTGATTGACGACAATTCCCCTTTCCATTGGATCTTTCCCCTCAGTCTCAAGAGTGATGCCGGTCCCACGATCGAATCCTGGCTTGTCTTGGCAGAACGTGCCTGGCGGCGCAAGCTGCATGTGTTTTGTTCCGATCGTGGTGGTGAGCTCATTGGACCCAACCTGTATTTTCTTACGTCAGTCGGTGTCCGGTTTGAGTCCTCCGCACCCTGTACGCCTCAACAAATTAGCGTTTGTAAGGGTAGGAGCCGCACTCTTGCGGATGGGGTTCTTATAATGCTGGTCGAGTCTGGTATTTCTGAAGCCTTCGCTTATGAGGCCATGAACTACATGACTTGGGTGTGTAACTGGGTTCCTCATGGGCTCCTTCTACACCACGTCACTCGGTACGAACGCTGGTACCAACGTCGCGCTAACTTACGCCTTGCACGGGTTTGGGGGTGCATTGCCAGTGTCTGTCTCCCTTAGGACCAGCGCAATGGGAAGCTCTCCCCGCGCCGGCGTCTATGCCCGTTCATCGGTGTCTCGCCACAGACCAAGGCGTGGCGTTTCTGGGATTCTGAGGGTTGCCATGTCATTGAGTCCCGTGAGGCTCTCTTCTGCGAGAGCGAATTCAGTCATGATGTTTTCCATCACATCCCCTCTCTTGGCCGAGTCGCGTGTGTTGTCGGTAGCTCTTGGGCTGGCTGGCCCTCGGGCGGCTTTATGCACTCCCTTGTGCATCCTGTCTCATTTGTGCCCCTGCTAGCATCCGTCTTGGCACCCACATCTATATCGCTCCCTTCGTCGCTACTTGCATTGTCGACACCTGCATTGTCACCTGCCTCCCTGCCTGTGTCCACATGCACTTCTTCCCCCTCATCTGCACCTATGTCAGTGCCCGTGACATCACCTAGTGCTATCTCTTCCTCATCGTCATTGCCATCTCCGACATCCTCACCTACATCGTCGCCTACATCATGTGGCACCTCTCCCCTTCATTCTTAACCCTTGTTGGTTCCTTCCGCAACGGACCCTGTCGTTCCTCCACTCTCCTTTGTCCCTACCCTGTACACTCGGACTCCAGGTCGTTGCCTGCAGTCCTCCTCTTACTCTATCCCCTCCGCTAGTTGTTCTGCGTCTGCTCGTCCATCTTGCCCTACCTTGGCCCCTTCTGCTAACCCGCATGCTCCTGCCACTGGCCAAGATGTGCTTGGTCTAGGAGCGGTTGTCATCTAGCCCAACTCGGCTGTCAGCTATTCCATGATTGTGGACGAGTTTTTCCGTGCTGGCGCCGTCCATGGGTCTAGTCCTTTTGTGCCTCACACCTCTGCCGCCACTGCACTCACTTCTTGTGGCGGTACAAGTCTCCCGCCTGATCTGGACACCATCCACCAGGCCCGCTCCGCTCTAGATGCGTCTCTCTGGGAGCAGGCTATGCGTGAAGAGCACGATGCAATCACTGCATATGGCGTTTATGACCTGGTGGACCTCCCATCCGGTCAAAAAGCCATTGCCGCACGCTAGATATTCAGGCGCACACGCAAACCCAAAAGCACGATTGAGCGCTACAAGGCTCGCCTTACTGCCAAGGGCTTTTCTCAAGTCCCTAGCGTCGACTATGATGCAACACTTGCCCCTGTGTGGAAGTACACCACCACCAANCTCTGACGCCACTACACTCACTTCTTGTGGCGGTACAAGTCTCCCGCCTGATCTGGACACCATCCACCAGGCCCGCTCCGCTCTAGATGCGTCTCTCTGGGAGCAGGCTATGCGTGAAGAGCACGATGCAATCACTGCATATGGCGTTTATGACCTGGTGGACCTCCCATCCGGTCAAAAAGCCATTGCCGCACGCTAGATATTCAGGCGCACACGCAAACCCAAAAGCACGATTGAGCGCTACAAGGCTCGCCTTACTGCCAAGGGCTTTTCTCAAGTCCCTAGCGTCGACTATGATGCAACACTTGCCCCTGTGTGGAAGTACACCACCACCAAGGAAATCCTGAGCCAGGTTGCCCAGCATGACTAGGAACTACACCAAATGGACTTCAATAACGATTTCTAACACGGACGCCTCAATGAGGAGACCTACGTCGCTCAGCCGCCTGGCTTTGACAATGATACTGGCCGCGTCGGGCGCCTTCGCAAGGCATTGTACGGGTTAAAGCAGTCTTCGTGCTACTGGAACCTAGAGCGCGGTGGCTATCGTCGCAGTCCAGTTGACCCTGCTCTCTTTGTCAGTGACCCTGCGGCACCGTTAGTTGCCGTCGTGGTCTATGTGAATGATCTCCTTGCCTCGCCGGATCCACAGGCTGTCTAGGCTGTAAAGGACCTCCTCTAGTCAGTGTATAAGATGAAGGATCTTGGCCCTGCCCGTGTTTACTTAGGCATGGAGTTTGAGCGCGACCGTCAGCGTCGCATGCTCACCATGCATCAGACCGGGTATGTCCATAGTGCGGGGGAGCAGTTCGCCGACCTCTTGGCGCATGTTCCCCATGCATCTACACCCATGATGCCTGTTGGACACCGTGTCCTGAAGTCCACTGACCATGTGCCGTTGGGGGAACTGGTCGACGTTACGACTTACCTCCAGGTCATTGGGTCGCTGATGTTTCCGGCACTACCACACATGCTGACGCTGCGTTTGCGGTGAACTTGTCGCAGTTCTCCCATTGTCCATGTCGCCTTCATCTTAGGGCTGTGTTGTGTGTCATCGTCTACGTTGTGCCCGCACCATGTCTCGGCTTGTGTTTTTGTGCACAGCCCTCTGTCGTCATTGATGGATACACGGACGGCGATTGGGCCAAGATCGTGACTTGCGCATTCGGTCAGGTTACACCTTCCTCATTGGTGGCTCTGCGATTTCCTGGAAGAGCGGAAAGCAATGTTGTGTGGCGCGCAGCTAGACTGAGGCTGAGTATGTCGCTCTGGGTGTAGGTGTGTGTGAGAGCATTTGGTTGTGTCATTTCATGCAACAGCTGCGCCAGCCCATCTGCTACATCACTCTTCATTGCGAGAATGAAAGCACTTGCCGCATTACTGAGCATGATGGCATGCATCACACTCGCACCAAACACATCAACATCGAACATCACTTTGTTTGCAAACGCATTGCGTGTGGTGATGTGCGCCTCATTGGAGCTGACACCCGCCAGCAGCGTGCTGACTTCCTCACCAAGGCCCTCTGTAGTGGAAAGTTCAAGATGGTTGTGCATGCTGTTTGTCTCCAGTCTCTCCGTGCTGATCCCGGCTGATGTGTCCCATTCTTTCACCCCAGCTCTGCTTCTGTGTTGTCCGATATTTTGCCGCTGTGGCTCCTTGCTGCTTATCGTGGCCTCGTTGTCCCGTGTCTGTGCCCCGTGCGCGATTATGGCATTAGGTGTCTACGGGTCATGGGTGGGGGGGGGGTGTTGATATGTCTATCTTGTTGACCTGTGGACTTGACGCCACTCACATGCAGGCAGGCTACAGTCCTCGACGATTGCTTAGGTGGTCTCACCTTCATCCCGCACATCCCTATGTACACACATAAATTTTCTCAGTGGCCAGTTCCTAAGAGCCACTTTCTTGGCAACCTTATTTCTGCTCTTGGTCTGCTTAGTTCTCCAGAGCTTGATTTTTTGCTTCCACTGCTTCTTTTGGCTTGTCATTTGGCCACCCGAGTGCCCTGTAGTGTTCCCGGGATCTGTCCGGTCGCTGTTTGGTAGCTGGTAGATATGTTCTTGGACTTTCCATAGGCCAGCTGGTGCGTGGTTTGCTCGTACGCTGCCCTGACCAAGAGTGGAGGGTGTATCCCTCTCTCTCGCTCATTTTTCAATTAACTCTCACATTTTTTAGCGTCTCTTTCCCGTCTCTCCACCTTTTCAAGCACCGTCAGTCATGTTGTGTTCTATGCGACGTGGTCACTCTTACAGAACATTGCTTTTGGGGGTTTCTTCATTCCCTCACCTAGTTCACAGATGCATGATTTGTAGATATTTCTCGGTGGTTGAGACCCGGGCATTTGGTCTGTGCCAGTGCTCCTGGAGACCCTATGATGATAGGACACATTTTGGTGCTGACAGGTTGTGTATTCCTTCTGCGATTGACACGCGGACACACTATGGTCTATGACGGTACCTCGGGAGACCCAACATTTATTGGTTGAGTCGTTTTTTGCTTTTATCAAACATGGCTTGCATGTGGCTGAGACCCGGACGTCCGATAACATGTTTTGGCATCTGTGGAGGCCTAAACGTACCTAGCTTGGCTCGTCGGTGGTCATAGTATATCAGCGTAGAATGTGGATGTGTTTTGGGTCTATTGCATGTTTTCTTGTCAGTTGAGACCCGGGCATACGGTGGACTGTTCCGGTGCCTTGGGAGACCTCTCTTGTGTGGTTTCACGTTCTGTGACCTCGGCATTCCCCATCCATGCCTTTTGGTGCGACATGCATGACGGGACCTGGCGGGCTAGCCGCCAGTCCACAGTACATAAGCTCTCATTAGGGCTCATTATGCTTTCTCCTATTTCTTAATGCATTCCAGAGTTAGCCACATTTCGCCTTCACTGTCTCTCCCTTGCACCTAGAGCTCATGGCAATTTGTATGGGCCTGCATGCCCTAATTGATTCTACCTTGGTATTAGAGCACAGGGGGGCGTGCGAGCTGTGGTGCTACGACAATCGGTCTGAGGCATTGTGAAGAAGTGCCACGCGGCACCATGCAGGTCATAGCGTGCAGGAGCACTCATCACTACATCAGCAGGACAACAACAACCAGATGCAGGCTAAGGTGCTCATGGGTGGAAGAAAGCAACACTGGAGGTGGCAGCTCCTTTAGAGAGAGATAAAGGGAAAAAAGGGAAAGGAATCGCCACGCAATTTCCTCCCTGCCGGTTGTGAGCTTCATGCAACTATGAGCTACAGTTGGCCGTGAGCTAGAGGTGAGAACCAACAGCAGCCACTAATACCGTAGCAAGACCAGCGTGATGGTATCACCTCTAGCAGTAGTAGTATTAGTAGTACCAGCAGCGGGTCGCAACGTGGACAATGACACGTAGTAGCAATAGCAGCCTCCTCCATATTTGCAACAAATACAGTAGTAGCATGAAAAATCTATTGTGATGCATAGTAGCAATGGTAGCAAAGCAGTCGTGAAGAAATAACAATAGCATGTAGTAGTAAGCTGCATTAGCAACGTGTAGCAGCCAGCGGCAACGAGCAGTGGCAGCAACAACAGTAGTAGCATGTGGCAGATGCACGCAACAGTAGCACATGGCAGCAGTGTGCAATAGTAGCGCATGGCAGCAGCGTGTAGCAGCAGTGCAATAGAAGCATCAGGAAAAGGAACTGCTACAGCAGCATGGTAGCAACATCTGTAGTAGGAGTAGAAAAGCAGCTGTTGCAGCAGCTACAGCAGTCGTAGTGGCAGTAGCTGCGAGTGCTGTGCGGCTTCTGCACAACAGCCTAGAAGCTGCGCTGCCAGCCTAGGGCCGGGGATTGCCAGCTCTCACCCACCATCTTTGTGGGTGCGACCGACGGACCAGAGCCGGCTGACGAAGAGAAAAGAAAAAGGAAAGAAAAACAGTGAGAACTACCACACCCGACAGATGGGGACAGTCTGGTAACTACCAGGTGTGTTATCCTACAATAAATTCCACCGGGAAATTCAAAAAAGGGGTTAAGGAAAAACACCAAAGGAGGGAAAAAAGAGGGCCACCGCACTCGAAAGGAGGGGAGCAATCGAATAGCTCCCGGGTGAGGGGTCATTCAACAAATCACAAGAATGAGAAAAAGAAAACCAACAATAAAGCACTAGGCTTTTGGTGGTGTTTGGGGAATATGATTGTAATGATGCACAAGCAGGTGCCGACTGTCTTTGCTGGCTATTACTGTGGTGATGAACGACACAAGTGGCATCAATGCTGGCAGTGTCCTCCAGGCTCGCACCCACCTTGGCTTCGACCACGTGATCCTTTTGTGCCCTCCACAGCATTCGGACTTGCCTGATTTAGCGGTCCACCTCATTAGAGCTATGGTCACATTGTACAGCAAGCTACAGGGTCTGAAGCGGGTGGTGAAGGACTCGATATTTAACGATTGATTTGTCGCTGGTTGTGCTCACATCACATCTCTCCTACCGACCACCTCTTCCACCATATCACATGCCTCTGTAGATGACTCTCTCAGCCACCATCAGACTTTCCATTGTAGGTTGGGACCATCCTTTCCATCCTACGGTCCTATGTAGGCATGGATCCTACACGAGACTGCTCTTCGTCTGCTAGCCACTCTCGTCAACCTTGTGCTCGGCAAAAGCATTTATGCATGACATGTCAGGCCTGCCTTGTCTCAGGCACTTCAATGATCTTACCAAATTCTGCGATCCTGGAGGTTGAAGGGGACTGTATGTGTCCATTGGCTATGACCACGCAGGGATGTGCAGCTCCCGTTTGAGCCCCACCAACAGCATCATTGGCCATCACACTGGAGTTGGACAATACCAAGGATGCTGGAGGTACTTTACTTATGGAGGGGATCAAGACAGCTCGTCCATCGTCAGCTCCGTAGCCCTCGGATACAACACCAGCTGTCGGAGTGGATGTGCCTATGATAGGAGACACATAGGCATGCATGCCTCACCTGATGACTCAAAGGACAGTGATAGAGGCAATATGGAGAGCACCGACGACTACCGCACCAGAGTCGGATAGTGTCAACCATGGTGTATGGAATGTCGTTGTAGAGGTGGCTCTGCCTGGTACAGCATCTACAGCTCCACAAGATGTAGATGCTCCATCAGCCAGAGGTTTCCTCATCACTAGAGTGGTAGCAGTATGGGTTGATGATACACTTGTTATTGGAGTGGTCAAGCTTTCAGCGTGGAACACAAACGTAGAGGCCGTGGCAGAGGGAGCCTCATTGGTAAGTGTACCAGAGTCGGATAGTGCATATCATGTTGTGCGGAATGTCCTTGTGGAGGTGGCTTTGTCAACTGCATCATCTACAGCTCCACAGGATGTAAGTGCTCCATCAGCCGGAGGTTTCCTCGTCATTGGAGTGGTAGAAGCAAGGGCCGATTCTGCACCTACTCTTGGAGTGTTCAAGCTTAAGGTGCGGGATACAGAGGTAGTGGCAGGGGGACCCTCGTTGGTTATCGCACCAGAGTTAGACAGATCAGAAGACGTTGCACAATCTGTAACAGTGGATGTGGTCCTAGCAGAGACAGCGTTGGCACCCCCAGAGGCTAGAGTTTTGCCATCAACTACAAGCATCTCCGCTGCTACATTGGAAATAGCAGTTGCT
>SZWC01013649.1:22366-37674 GCA_023375785.1 Penium margaritaceum | reverse complement strand
TGAATTTAAGAAACCTGTAATTCCATGGGCCCTTGTAGCCAGTGTGCGGAGATTTGACCACGGTTGCTCGAAAAAAAAAATCCTTTGCAAATGACTATCCGAATTTATACGGTATTACGGTAGGTCATCGATGACAATTTCCCCCAAGAGTTACGTGGAGGAGAAGACCCCTCAAGCGAGCTTGAGAAGTGATTTTGTGAACTACGACAATGAACGATGTGCACGAGCTTAATGCTCGACACGTTCCAGTGGCTTTTCAAGACATACAACCCTCGCAACTAACTGTGGAACGGTTCCAATAGCTACACCATTTGAAAACCACCATGAGCAATTCTAGCAGTTTTAGAAACTCTACAAATGGGTACAATGTCTATATTAATCCATTTCAAGCGCCAAAAATTGTGATAGAAATCTCTTGAGGAGCTCTACCTCATCCTCCCAACTCCTCTAAGCTTCTTCTCCACTCGAGGTGATTGCTGAATGTTTTTGCCAAGAGTGCTCTGCTCCTTGTAAAGATATGAACGATGGATCCATTGTAGTGTGACTCAACTATGCTCTGTCTCATGTGAGATATGACATGTGCATATACCATGTGGGTGAGTGCCTACAGCGGCCTCAAACACAGGTACGTTGGCATCAACAACACATGCAACAGCTGTAGCAGTTGTGTTTGTGGGGATGGCAGGGCCAGTGGAACCAGGGAATCATTCGCCCATTCTCAATTTTGATGGAGAGGGGTTTGTGCTCTTAAAGTGGTAGTTTGAGATCATCATGGATAACGGGAATCTGCTAGGATATCTTGACGGAACTATCCCAGCACCAAAGGAAGAGGGTGCTTACCTTGTGGCATGGGTCAAGCTGAACGAGAAGGCTCTTGCCATTCTTGTGTCCTCCATGCAACCCTTGGTCCTTTTACACATCAGCGGTTGTACAGTGGCAGCCGCGGCATGTGCCAAACTCGTCAAGCTGTTTCACTCCTCACTTGCTAACCATCTCTTCATTCTTCAAAACCTCATTGGCATGAGGCTTGGCGAAGGGAAGGATGTCTCCGCATTTATGCAGAAGTTTAAGACGCTCTTGCAACAAGCCACCGGCATGGGGTGGGACCTGAAATCCGATATGCATGCCATGATTTTTCTAGTGACGCTACCGAAAATCTGGGGCTCCATGATAACTGTGATTGGAGGGTGGACTGAAGATCAAGTTCCCTACAACACTGTCTCCGAGTATGTGCGGAATGAAGCCATGTGTCATAGCAGCTGTGACGCAAACATGGTTGTCTTAGCCTCATAGAGCAGCGGCAGCTTCCACAATACCTCCTCCTCTTGGTACAAGGGAAACAACAACGTTAGTGATAGTAGAAGGGGTGCAAAGCACCAAGGAAACTGCCATAACTGTGGCAAGGCTAGACACTGGGATCAAGAGTGCCATGCACCCAAGAGAGAGGGAGGAGACGGGGATGAATGGTGAGGGGGAAATTGTGGGAAGGATCCCACAAGCTTGATGGCTGAGTATGCACCCAACAAAGTGAGGGCAATACTTAGGCCAGGAGCCTACGGCCTTGACTTGGGCACAACCAAGCACACCATCTACGAGAAGAGAGACTTCATCTCTCTTGCTCCATACAATAAGAACTTTAGAGTCGCCAATGGGAAGGTTGAGACAACTGAGGGGATTGTTGACAAGTTGGTCATAATGGGTGTCAGCGGTGGAGATTCCGACCTCAAGCTAGAGTGGATGGTCTACTTTCCCTCCTTCACAGCCAACGTGCTCTCTGTCTCTAAGATAAGTGACCATGGCATGACAGTGGTCTTTACAGAGAAGGAATCGGTGATAGTCCCTACCAAGGAAATCAACATTTCCTACTCTGCCAAGAAGGTTGTCGCACAGGTTCCTCGCGTTGATGGACTCTACGTCTTGTAGAACAAAATGACAACT
Source organism: Penium margaritaceum (assembly GCA_023375785.1). Lineage (NCBI taxonomy): Eukaryota > Viridiplantae > Streptophyta > Zygnematophyceae > Desmidiales > Peniaceae > Penium > Penium margaritaceum. The sequence goes on along the minus strand of SZWC01013649.1, from coordinate 35,736 downwards.
TTAACGGCTGAATCTTTGGCTGAGAGTGATGATGAGGTGAGCAACGATATAGATTTGGATGAGGAAGGACATGTTGGAGCAGCGGAAGCACTAGCAACAGAAGACTCGGCAAAACAAAGGCAAAACCGCAAGTAAATGCAACCACCAGGGCTGTTCATTCTAGCCTGTGCACATCCTCCGAGACCTAGTGGCACAGGCACTTTGGGCACGTGGCTCATCACGCACTGGAGCTCATGGGAAATCAGGAGCTAGTACAAGGGATGGAGCTAGGTGATGAGGCGGAGGGAGCCGGGACTATGTGTGAGCCATACCTTCGAGGCAAGGTGAAAAAGAAACCCTTCAAGCACAATGGCACGCATGCTCTCGTACCCCTTGACCTCGTTCACTAAGAGGGGTGTGGTCCCTTTCACATACCATCAAATGGATGAAACAGATATCTCCTCACATGCATTGACAACAATAGCTGCAAAGTCTGGATGTTACTTCTCAAAAAGAAAAGTGAGGTGAAAATCTACAAGCCTTTGTCGCGATGGTTGAGCGACAGAGTGGAAAGAAGGTGAAGGCTTTCAGGACAGTCAATGGGGGAGAGTCCAAAGCCTGCCGGGAGTGGCTCAAGTTGCAGGGTATTCAACACTACAAAACTACCCCCTACTCACCTCAAAGCAACAGCATAGCAGAGAGGATGAACCAAACCCTCCTGGGAATGACAAGCTGCATGCCCTTTGACGCCAAGCCGCCTCCTAGGTTCTGGACTGAAGCAACACGTACGGCTACCTAGCTTGTGAACCTCACACCTGCAATATCTCTGCAAAGGAGAGGCAAGAAGAAGTAGACACAACAGCTGAAGATGCCTCAAGAAGCATGGTTAAGCACAAAGCCGGACGCCTCCCATCTCAAGGTGTTCCGTTGCACCAACTTTGCCAAGGTCCAGGCCGGTGAGGGCCCTGGAAAGCTCAAGGCAAGAGCACATAAGTGCATTTTCATCGGCTATGACACCGCCTACAAAGAATATGAAGTGTGGGACCAAGGAGCCAAGAAGCTCATCCACAGCAAAGACGTGGATTTCCACGAACGGTCTGTGAGTAAGGAAGAGATTATTAAACTCGAAAACACTCCAAAACAGGGAGAGTGGCTCACTCTCCTTAAGTAGGGAGACAAAGCACCAGCACAATGGCATGAGCTAGGAGCTGCAATAGGGAGAGGAGCTGATGAAGATAAATCGGAGGAATCAGACTCTGATTCCAACGTATCCGATCCTCCTCACCATGAGGATGATTCCACTCCCATCATCAACGATGAAGTAGACCTCCAGCCTCCACATCAACAGTAACAGCTAGCAGGTCTAATGAGCAATTCATGCATCAAAGTACCTTGGCAGCATTACAACACAGATAGGGGTGAATGGAAAGGCTTCAAATTTTAGTTCATGGTTGAAGAGGAGCCAACATCTGTCGCAGAGGCACTCACGCGGCCTGACAAAGTGGAGTGGGATGAAGCCATTCGCAGTGAACTCAGCTCCATCAAGGAGAATGGGACATGGTTTCTAGCGGGCAGACCTACCGGGGCTCACGTTGTGGGGTCCAAGTAGGTGCTGAAAGTAAAAAGGAAAGAGGATGGTAAGATAGACAAGTACAAGGCAAGAGTGGTAGCAAAGAGTCTCTCTCAATGGCCTGGCGCAGAGTACGATGAGAACTTTGCTCCAGTTTTGACGTTTGCCTCCATCTGGTCAATGCTCGCCATTGCTGCTATCGAGAACATGGAGGTCCACCCAATGGATGTCAAGACAGCCTTTCCTTATGGAAAACTTGACAGGGAGGTGTTGATGGAGGTTCCTGAGGGGGTTGATGCTCCCAAGGGAAATGTGCAGATTTGTGAAGGCACCCTATGGGCTTAAATAAGCGCCAAGACTTTGGTACCAGGAGATGGATACATTCGTAGCCAAGGAGTCCTGCATCCACTGCGACAACGAGCCTAGCATGTATGTGCATGAGAGCAACAAAGGGATCATGTTGGTTGCCTCGTACGTTGATGACCTCATTCTATGTTCTTCTTCTACACGGCTGCTAGACAATCTCAAGGGGCAGCTGAGTAGTAGATTTGAGATGACAGACAAGGGTCCTCTTGACTTCTACCTTGTAATCGCCATCAAGCGCGACAGAGCATCAGGTACCATCAGCCTGAACTAGACAAAACACATTGACTCCATCCTCCAACGATACAACATGGCAGATTGCAAGCCTGCTAGCACACCCGTGAGCTCAGAGTGCAAGCTCGCTTACTCCATGTCCCCATCCAGTGAGAAAACTGACATGTTGGGCATCCCATATCAGTCTGCAGCGGGCAGTCTGATGTATGCCATAGTCGCCACCCGACCAGATATAGCCCATTCGGTTGGGCGGGTGAGCCGGTTTGTGGCCAGTCCTCGTCCACTTCACTGGCAGGCTATGAAGCGCATCATGAGCTACCTTAAGGGGACGCGGCAGGTGGGACTCCAGATTGGAGGCATTGGTGGATCTGCGTCGCTTTATCTCATGTGCTACACCGATGTTGATTGGGGAGGAAATTTTGACAACGAAAATCTACCTCCAACTTCGTGTGTATAGTGAATGGAGCTGCAGTTAGTTGGGCAAGTCGCAAGCAGGAATGTGTCTCTCTCTCAATAGCTGAAGCTGAGTACATTGCCTTGGCTGAGGTGTGTAAATGGATGCAGTGGCTACAAAGCTTGCTATCTGAGATGAAGGCACCACAAGAGTATGTCGGTACCGAACTGAACCGGGCTGACATGCTTACAAAGCCACTGGACAAGGATCTCTACCAGGTTGGCAGGCAAGGTACTAGCATAGTCAACGCAAGTGATCACGAATGACGATGGTCACTGACGCAAGGTGCAAGGGAGAGATTTATTGAATGTTTTTGCCCCTTGTTCAGTATTATAGGAAGGATCAACAATTCTCTTCCCTTTGTGGAGGTATGACCCCTAGATCCATTGTAGTGTGCGTCAACCATGCTTTGTCTCATGTGAGATATGACCTCTGAGTACACCATCTGGATCAGTGGTTACCTTGGCCATTTTGTTGATTTGGCCAAGTGAGAGGTCATGAATTCGATCCTGGCCCCATGCATGTATTCTTTGCTATGGAAGCTTCCAAGAAAGAAATTCCATTGCTTCTTGGCCACTACATGGTTGGCTTGTCACCTTGACACTAGGATGCTTATGTGTCAAGCTCAGAGCACAAGTCTGTTGGTGGTGTGGCTGGTTCAGGCCACTTCTTGGGAGTGGGCTTTTGATTTCTAGGGCTGGAGAGACAGCTATAAAAGGACTTGTCTTGCATGGTGATTACTTAACCCTTGCTTGATGCTCTCTTTTGTATTGACAACTTGAGCTCTTCTTGAGATGTGATGCTAAGACGTTAGTACTCTTCAAGGTGAAGTATATGCCTGGGGTGCAAGACTCATGTCAACAGAGGAAGAAGGTGTGAGAACCTTTGTGAGATTTTTGGTTTTGCAATTTCTCTGCCACAGGTGGTTAGCTTAGTAGCCAACAAGGATGACGTGGATTTTTCTTGGACGAGGTAAGGAGTGTCCACCCCCAAAACCACCAAGTTTCTTCCATTGTATAAGGTTCCATGTTCCCTCATTCAACCAAAGATTAGGGTAACACTCCTTCCTAAGTCTAGGGACTTTCACAACCTAACAGGAAAAGAAAAGGAAGGAAGGAAATACTTTGGGATTTCTGGATGTCTCCCCATCGCCGTGTAGCACAAGGGAGACATCTCCAAGGAGATACACGCCAAGAGGACTCAAGAGGAGACCAAGGAAGACCAGAAGATAAAAGAGAAGAGAAGAGTAGTGAGAGGGGCATGTGAGGCACAAACCCTATGTTAGAGTTGACCTCCCTCCCCTCTCCCTCATCTCATGAGTGGTGCTCAACTTCGTACAGTCATTTTTTTTTGTCTTTGTTTCATTTTCCTAGGTCCAAAGACTTTCTTGGTTCTGTGAGTCACAGCTTTGGATTGTATTTTGAATCCAAATAATTGTGGCAATCGTGGAAACATAGAAAAGTAACATGTTTGTAGTAAAAAACTATGACGATTGTGGCAGCCTAGATGAATATGTATGTATAACTTCAACAATTGCCTCACCAATTGTGAGACCATGGAATATCTAGGATACGACACCTTGTTGCCCCATTTTTTGCCACGCTCATCATTGTTCCGCGATGTCACTTCACTTCTGTGCCTTCCATATTGTCCTCCGCACATCTCCTCCTTCCGCACACCATAAGACTTCATCCCACATTCACCACAAGACATTAGCGCAAGTGATCACTCACAAGTGGTCTTTCCTCCCTTCACATCACACCTCTGGCATGGCAATGCCGCGGAACTCCATCACCCCCTCCCAGAACGCCCCTATTCTACGGATTTGGCTCCCCCCTAGTGTCACCAACATGGCGATTCCGCGGGTACACACATGGCCCACTTTTGCAGCCCCTATTCTGCGGATTTGACACCCTCTGTACCCCTAAAACAAGCCCATTCCGCAGTCCCACCTATTAGTCACTTTGGCAACACTCTTATTGCGGATTCCATTATTCCGCTCAAGTATAGAACATGGCAAATCCGCGGAACCAAGACAGAGACACAGAAATCACGCGGCGGAGGCCCGATACCCTTCCTTCGGCTCTCTGGAGAGTTGTCCAAGGGCCACCCCTCCACTTCCGCGGTCACTTGGGCACTCTTCCGCGGTCATCACTTGTGTCATGTCAGTCTTGTGAGTGATTCCGCGGAACATCTCTTGTCATCTTTGGAGTCCTCATATTCACTCGCGGATTCCATTATGACAAAGTGCTGAGAGGAGGGAGAGAGTGAGGCAAGGTTGCAAGGCAATGAGCTTGATTGACTCAACTCATGTCAACTGAACACAAGTCTGCAAGCCAAAATCCTCACACCACACTGATGTAACTAAGCCCATTATATAGTCCGCTACACCCTTTCCCGCCGCGTCACGGCCCCTTTGCATTCACACCCACTACCACCACTACTTTATTCCCATCCGCGAAGCAAGTGCCACAATTGCTTCCTCCTTGCTCGTCGCGCCGCCTCCCGCCACGTCTTGGTCTTCCTGCCTTGTGGTTCCCGCCATTCTTGGTCCGGTTGTCTTCACGCGTCTTGTACAACACTTTCGCACCTTGTGTGACCCCTTTCTTTGTCCGCACCACTTGTGCCTCTTGTTCCGCCCTCACACGCCTCTCTCCTAAGCACCAAATCCGCGGATATACATGGTGGCCTCTTTCCGCACCCCTCTTCGTCCACACAAGTGACTCCAAAACCATCAGAAATGTGGCAAATCCGCAGGTCAACATCATGGAAGCTTTCCGCCTCTTCCGCGGCATTGGAACTCGTCCCTCGGTTGTTTCTGGCAAGGCAATACCGCGGGCTAGGCACACAGCACCATTCCGCGGCACTTCCTCCTCACCTTAGCCACAAAACACCCTCCCAAACATGCCCATTCCGCTCCTGACCATCATGGCACATTCTCACGCCCTCCGCGCACCCAAAACTTGTTCCGATAGCATCCCAAACAGCCCAAATCCGTGGCTGAACCTTGCACCTTTTTTTAGGCCTTCCGCGGATCCCAAAGTCACCCAAATTCCCCTCCCAAGATGCCTAATCTGCAGACACACCCCCTGCCCTTGTTTTGACTCTTCCGCCCAACCCCAAATGTGAAGCCATTGTTACTGAATACCCAATTCCGCGGGTTTACCACCGGGCACAATTCCGGCCTTCCCCACACTCACAAACAGCCCCACACTATCCCAAAAAGATGCCCATTGCGCCCCTCCACCATGAGGATCAACTGTGGCTCTCTCCTCTTTCCCAAAGAACACCCTCACTCGCCTCAACTCCATCACGGAAGTCCATGACTCGGTCTCCCTCGCGGAAGATTTGCGTGCGCGGCAGATTTCATGTAAACCCTTACAAATGTCCCTAAGGTTTTGGGGTGACCTTTACAAATGTCTTCACACGATACTTGCAAGTAGATCTCTCAAGAGGGGAAAGAATTCCGCATGATCACACAAAGCTCTCAACAACAGTGAGGCTATCAAAAACAACAAAGGTGCTGAAAGCAATCACACAACAACTACCTTGAAACATTGACCACTAAAACAACTTTGTAAACATGATCCAGATGGCATAGTGCTGGTCGCAGGTCATGTGGGACCTCAAAGGACCGGACAAGCACTCTTGGACCATTATAGATGGCCAGGATGGAGTAGGAGCCAAACAACACCGCCATACAGGAAATTTTCATCAACCATTAGAGGCTTGCTTAGTTGGCTGCCGAAGTGGTGGGAAGACTCAAAATCAACACCGATGGTGGAGGTACAACACCATCTAGAGTAGTGGGGGCGGATCCCATATCCTACAATGTGATTGCGATGGGATAGACCCCACGCCACTCGAGCTTCCTCGCTCACGACAACTTCCTCTTGAAGGTGAGAATCCTCCAAGGTGTGTTCGCAAATTGTACCCTCGTGTAGTGAGTAAAGGTACACAAATTGCGCGTGGCCCTCAAGGCTGATGCCGACGCTCTGATGACATTAGAGTTGAAGTCTGTGTTTTCCAATCCACCAGCCCATGTCCGGTGGAACATCACAAATCTTGACATGATCGCCAGCTTCAGCGTCTGGCCGCTCATGAGATAACTCTCTGATGAGAATCTCGCTAAGTCTTTGTAGAGTGTGAACCAAGTGCGGCTGCAACAGTGATTGAAGCATGTCGCAGGTGTTGATGCCACAGCTAATGGTAGCAAAGACTTGCCTACCTCAAAGACGTGAGAACATCATTTATCAACAGTTTGGATGTAAAGTTGTTTGACTGGCTAAACTGCATGGAGCACGTTCTACATGCACGCAAGACTCTACTCTGTCAGTGGGACAACCTTCCTACAACATGAACTTTGGACAAGCTCTTCAAGTACGTGGTCAAGGAGTGGGTTGCGCAGTAGCCACACCTCAAGTGGCATTCCATGCTGTGGCAGGATTTCACTGCTGTCAAGCGCGTGTACCCAGCATGAGGAGGTACATCGTGCCTTCCATAAGATCAAGGACTTCACGCAGTTGTGTAGCTCGCTCAAGGCCTACTTGAGCGAGTTTGCCGCAATCATGAAGGAAGTAGAGAGCTTCACCAAGGACGATGGGACCCAGAACTTCAAGTACCCAAAGTGCTTGCTATTGGAGTACGTGATGGTCTCACCGACGAGAAGCTAAAGGACAAGACCACCACAACATCAATCGGCCAGGCTTGGACAAGCTCAATTTCGTTGCGTAACTACATGAGTAAAGTGTACTCGGCAAACCCAAAGCACTACTTGGATGTACGGCCAAACGCACATTCAAAGCAAGGCTACAACATGCGCATAGGCGTTGCAAGGGTAGGGGGACCAGCCAAACAGTAGGGCTAGATCAATGGCAAGCAGCCTGTAAACCCTCCAGTCAAGAAGACTGGTGGGCACAAGGCCCTTGACGACAAGCGCATCCATCATGATGAATGGTTGTTTGTGGCGCGTGAACATTGCAACACAGCCTTCCGCGAGGGACTCCTTGAGAGCTGCGTACAGCTTGGCGAGTTTAGGGCTAAGTGCCCTAAGCTGTTGGTGGTGGACAAGAGGCCACAGCATTGGCCAAAGCCGCAACACCTCTTGGGGATGGTGCAGCAGGAGGCTGCGGACAGGGCCATGGCCAGGACAATGGGCTTGGCCATAAAAACAAACAAGGTTGTGGTGCTGATTTTTTCCCATCCCCAAGTGACGTTACTTGAGACCACTTGTGGTGGTAAAATTGGATCACAAGTGTTGATTCACGTTTTCAGAGGAGGATATGAAATGAATTGAATTTTAGACAAGCTCAAATCTACCCATTATTTTCTCCCCTTTCGTTAAACCTCATTCTATACTTGCTAACTGATACTTCCCACTGAACCTTGCATCTCCAAAGAAGATGTGTGATCAAACATGCTTAGACATGGCAACACTAACCATTGTGGAAGTGTTGTGACAGAGTGAGTGAAGAAAACTCCCTCAAATTGGTGAGTTTGATCACGCTCGCGGTACCTTATGTCGAAAGCATCAACCTAGTCAATACTAGAAGGCGCTTGCCAAATTCACGTGTGCTCACAAGATGTGGACTCGAATGGGAACACCATGGGACTCACAGCGTCCACCATACTGATTTTGTGTTTACCACAAAATTAGCTTGCCGTAGTCGAGCCTATTCATTGGAAAGAGTGGAGGCAACATGGTGATTCAATGCAAAGTAAACCTAGCTGGCGCTTCCATGAACGTACTAGCTGATAGAGAAGGAGATGAGGCCGTTGTTACCCTTGGCTTTTCCTAACAGGTGGACCTGAAGTACAAGCATCGTTGTCGTCGATAAAGGTATGAATCCCATGATTGGTACCTGTAAAGCAGGATTCCACATTCAATGGTATATGTAAAGTTTCCCGTTGAAGATAATCAACCTTCTTGACCCATTCAACATAGTGCCAGTTGACCCCTAACTTTGCAAATACAAGGCTTTCATGTGATTTAAATCAAAGTGCTTGATTCTTTGAAAGGGAACGCGTTGCTTAGCGTTGATTCCAAGTATGGAATCGTCAATGAACCAACAACAATTCCATGCGAAATTGTCTCTACTTCCTGGCTCAAGTGAAGAAAGGGGAGGATGACATGAAGGAAGACACAACACAAGAGATGACATCTCTATTGGTAGAGTTCTCAGATGTATTCCAAGACCCACTGGTTGGGCTTCTTCCAAAATGACACATGGGCCACACAATTCCCTTGTAGCTGGAGAACACTTTGATTTGGCGTTTGGCTCTTTTTTTTTTCGGACTAAGGCAATACATACATCTGAATGGAGGTATGTATTGCCTTAGTCCGAAAAAAAAAAAAGAACCAAACGCCAAATCAAAGTGTTCCTTGTAAAAGAGAGGATTGATCTCAGAAGCTCACCAAACTGTGTGCCGATTACATTTGTGAAGAAAAAAATGATAGTTCGTGCATGTGTGTGGATTAATAGGTGCTAAACAAGCGAATGATGAAAAACTGATTCTTCTTACTGCCAATCAAGGACCTGTTCGGCCAACTCAAAGGGGGGAAATCCTTCATATCCTTGGATTTTTCCATCAAATGGTACCATCAAATCCGCATCACAGAAGATAATGTGCCCAAAACAACGTTTTGAACACACATGGGACACCATCATATCTGGGTTTTGTGCTTCATGCTAAGAAATGCCCTAGTAACCTTCAAAGGAGAGAGGACCCGGACGTTTACCGAGCAACTCAATCAATTTTTCTTGGTTTACCTGGAAAATCAAGGCTTTCTCCGAATCAATGGAAGGGCACATAGAACATCTACGCAAAGTCCTTGTAGTAGTCGGTAAGGACGGCATTTGTATTGACCCATAAAAGGTCCAAACTATGGTGCATTGGTGGCGCCCAGAAAAGCTTAGGCAGATAAGGTCTTTCATTGGCCTTGAAAACCAGTTTTGACGGCTTGTGCAAGGGTATTGGGCCCTCATAGCTCTGCTATCCAGGCTCACATTAAAAGAAGTGCATTGAGAATCGACATCTTATTACGTGAATGCTTATCTCAAAGTCGAAACACCACAGCACCCATCTTATCTCTTTCAAATTCATCACAACTGTCAGAGGTACGATGTGATTAAGGGTGCACACCAATTCTGCATTGTGATTCTCTTAGAAGAATCGGGATCGCAAGGCAGTGCCATGAGGCAGAATCGGAATTGCGATACACAGGCCAAGTATCACGGTTCCTTGGTGTATCTCGAATCTTCACTATTCTACCAAATTGTCAAGAGACAGTGATTTCATCTACCATAGCATATGTGGTGCCCAAGTTTCTGACAATTGACAACATCAGTGTTAAGTTCTTGTGAAACCACATTGTCAGGTTTTTTGCACCTGTACACTTATTGTTCTATGAAACGATCCTATATACTTACAGAAATCGCTGGTTATTTCCACTTGTTCACTTACAACACAAGTCCTGTGTACATTATTTGTTCTATTTCAACCAGACTTCACATGTCACGATGCATGGATTATTTGCATGCTTTGAATGTATATTTTAATACTGTAAACAGCCATGTGATTCATTGCATCACATTGCATCAACATTCTGCTTTGCAATTGAGAGCAACAAACAATGGAGATGTCAAACATCATTGCATTCGATGGAATGACAGAATCTTTGCAATGGACTAAGATTTATCACTACTTCACTACTCTAATCCTCCTTCTCATCCTCCTCTTTGTTCCCTGTTGCATCCTTCATCTCCTCGTTGTCATTCAGCTTAAAAATCTCCAAACCTTCCAAGATCTCTGCTGCTTCACCCACCAACTGCTCCAAATCCGCCTTCTTGTGGAGGTTGTTCATCCTCTTCTCCTCGGTGATGAGCACCTCCGCCACGATGCCATGCTAACTGGCGGAAGTTCGGCTCATTGATCCAGAGTTTTTCAATAGTCAGGTTTGCCAGCGACTGCCAAAATTTGGTGACGATGGGGCGTCCCAAGGAGAAGAGCCGCTCTAATGGTGTCAATATGGCAGGCACACCGAAGTGGTCGATGGCTGCGAGGTAGAATGTTGGGAACGACTTTACCGCCTCCTTGTAGTACTTCAGCACCTTGGTTTTCTGCTCCTTGTTCTCAAGGACAGCCCATCTTGAGACCTCTGCCTCCAGTGTGCGCACCTCCTCCTCTTCTACTTCTGCCAGTCGTGGCGCCATGGACATGTCGGTGTACAGGTCCGCAAGTGAAGCTTCCATGAGCTCATTGTCTTCTGTCGGAGGGCGGGGCCTCAGCCTGCGACTTTTGCCAGCATGTAGCATGCACACACATGCATGTGTGCAAAACATGCATGCAGGCGCAGTTTGTTAGATGCTTTAGCAAGCAACAGTCCTCAATAGGAGCATGCAAAAGACATGAAACTGAAGTGCACCTGAATACAAACTGCAGAGCTCTGTAACTGAAACTGAAGGAAAATGCAACTGAAGAGAAACTGGAGCAGAATTCCAAAACATTGCATCTAAGTGCAACACTACAGAAATTGCAGACATGTGCATGCAAAAAATGTGCATCTAACCACAACTGAACAGAAACTGCGAGGCAGTGTGCCAAAAAAAATAGACAGTCATGGGTTGCTACCCATGACTGGGAGGAGGGTCCAGCACTGGCGGCAGCTCCACTTGAGCCTTGCTGTGAGTTGACCTGAAGCATGATCACATGCAATGCAAAGAAAACATTTTTGGAAAAATAGGGAACCCGGGTACAAACCAGAGACAGAAAAGTGAAAAGCCAGAAAACAGAGCAAGGGAAAGAGAGGGAGTAGTCCATGAGCTTGTAGTTGTCGACCCAGTGAGCCGTAACTCCAAGATATTTCATGTTTTCATTGCTCTTCCACCCATCAGTGGTGAAAGAGATGGCCAACTTCACGCCCTCCAACTGCTTCCTTATCCGAGCCCTGAAAGCCGTGGCCGCACGAGCAATCTTCCGGCTGCTCGTCATGTGTCCCAGCAACTCTCCGCTTGGATTGCAGTAGAAAATGCTGCCTCCAGCCAATCCGACTCCATCAACAAGAACAAGAAGTTCTTGTTGATGACGTGAGAAGTCCATATGCACAACTGGAAGCACCGCTTGTTGAAAAAAGCGCCAACCCTGGTCACACCTCACGCTATGATGCTTTTCTCCGGCCTCGGTGGCAGCCTCAACAGCAACGGTAACCGCATTTGCCGTGGCGGCACTCAACTGGTTACGTGCATCTTGCTCCTTTGCCTCCTTGTACTGCTGCTTGTGACTGTTGCGCAGGTGATTCTGTTGATAACTTGCCTCTCCGCATGCCCAAGTGCGGCGCCGGGAGGCTCCGACGAGCCACTAGAGAGAGGGAAATCCTTGCAGCTAGATCTAGTGGCTTGAGGATTAATCGGATCCTCAGATGGATAACTGCCCCTGAAAGTTGAAGAGTCGCTGAATCCAGTGGAAGTTGTTTCACCGGAATCGGGCAAGTTTTGAGGGAGATATGAGCTTCCAAAGGTTGGGTGTGTGTGGCGGCTTTGGGAGCCGGCCGTGACTCGACTTCCGGTGAATAATCGACCGGATTGAGTAACAAATGTCCATCTGGAGATTTTTCTCCGGAAGGACTGCCAAGGCGTCCGGTGGATAATCCACCGGATCCTGTAATGCAGTTTGTCACTGAGGGACTTAGCCAAAATCCTGGCTCGGCGTCCAGAACTCAGTAGTACGTTTTGTTACTCGAGGACTTCTGACTGTAGGTCCGCGTACAGGTTATAAACCTCGTCACACCCCATCACCAAACTCGACCCAAGAGTGGGAGAGGTGCATCATAATAGTGCAGGAGTCCCCTACATCATATGCAATGGGATCTGCGCCTCGGCCAAGGTGCTTCGCACATGAAGAAAGGCGCCATGGCGTGTGCGCACCATGGATGTGTTAGGCGTTCTGTGGTGGGTGAGACCTACGCTTCGTCAAGCGTAGCTTGGGCTATGCTTGGCTGAATTTCACAGGGCTTGGTGTGTTAGAGAGCTCATGACTAATCCTGTAAATGTTCTCATCATGTCAATGTACAAAAACTGACGCAAAATGTCTTTATTCCCTTTGCAAAATGACTGTCTCTAAATTCCTGCTCACATAACGTGAGCCGACTAGAAAGCTCATTCTTAGTCTCAGATTTGCCCAAAAGGAAAGACGTGAACCACTAGAGAATATCACACCAATAGTCGGGACGGCACCGTGCTGATTTCCTGACAGTTTCCACATGTTGGAGGTGTTCCCATCTTTGCAGGAGTAGCCCTCCGGCCGCTTTGTGCACAGGAGGCATTTTGCCTTCCTCTCTACGCCGCCCTTGATTCCTTTGAAATACATCCACACTACCCAGGGTTTCTTCTTGCGGATTTCACCCTCTGCTTCTTCCCTGGATGACGAAGAGGATTCATCATCCGGTGGTGGTGGTGGCGGCAGGTCGTCATCTGCGTCCTGGGTCATGGTGGTTGGCTGACATTGGCTAGGCGGCAATTTTTCCTAAGTGTAGAATCGCAACAACTAGCACCTTGGGAGGCGATGGGTGGTGCCATCAACCCACAGCAGGCTCACTGAATCGAGCTTGCTGCTGGCCTGGTGTTCGTGGTCATGAAGACGTTGTGCGTCAATTCACTGGGATCCACGGAAGTGTCGCTGCCTGTCAAGGAGCAACCCCCTCGGTAAGCCGCGGACACCCCCCCTCCCCCCCCACCCCTCCGGCCATCATTTGGTAATGCATTATGGCCACAC
>SZWC01013649.1:0-18718 GCA_023375785.1 Penium margaritaceum | reverse complement strand
CACACACACACACACACACACATGTTAAAGTAGTGAATACTTGGCGCTACTTGTGTTAGAAAGCCTAGATTCTTCCTAGACTTGTTCCTGGGGATGTTTTTCTTACGAGACGTATATCTCTCTACTCTGTGTACTTTCAAGGCATGCTCGGCTTTCGGCCGAGCGATTTCTCGAGTGTCTTGCGTGGCTCACCACACCATGTGGCAAGCCACGCGAGGCTCGTGGTGCGACCCGATAGGGGTCACGCACCCATGTTGTTCTCGCTCACTTTTCATTCTCAACGTCGTAATTCCATCGTCTTGATCCCCTCGCTCTTGCCTCAATTAATTGATATCAATTGATATCAATCGCATCACGTGGAACTGGAGGATGTGTACGCATGAGCTGGGGTAGGCCAAATGCGCGGCCGAGGTGCTAAAGCGGTATAGCATGGATGACTGCAAACCAGCTGGCAGTCCGGTCTCCACAACCTGTGAGCAGAGTGCGGCAATGGTGCCGCAACCAAAAGAAGAGCGAGAGGATATGGCAGGGGTGCCCTACTAATTGGCGGTGGGCGGCTGCCTCATGTATGCCATGGTGGCGACTCGACTGGACCTGGCTTATGTGGTGGGACAAGTGAGCAAGTATGTGGCCAATCCAGGGCCACAACATTGGCAGGCGGTCAAGCGCATCCTCTGTTACCTGTAGGCGATGCGGCATGCGCGCTTCAGGCTCAACAACAAGGGGCGGGCGGATCCCTTGCGTCTGGTATGCTTTACGGATGAAGAGTACGCTGGCAATGTGGACAAGCGCAAGTCCACATATAGCTACATGTTCTTCCTCGCTGGTGTAGCGGTCTCGTGGTGCAACATTAAGCAGGACTCCTTGGCCACCTCCTTAGTGGAAGTAGCGTACATCGTGCTTTCTTAGGCAGTCAAGGAGGCAGTGTGGCTCCACAGGTTGCTGGGGGAGCTTGGTGTGCCGCAGCAGGAGCCTACGGTGGTGCAAGAGGACAACACCGGCTTGATCTTGTTGACCAGCAACTAGATGCAACACAGGAGGACGAAGCACTTCAACGTGTGTTACCACTACGCATGGGACATGGTTGACAAGGGGTGGGTGGTGTTGCAACATTGCAGCATGCACAACATGCTTGCACATTGCTTGACCAAAGCGTGACACGCGGACCGTCACGCAATGAACGTAGCCTGACTTGGGATGACCAGCTATAATGGGCTGGAGGGCGCGGCGGAAGATGAGTGAGAGAAACCAAGACTAACGGGCATGGCAAGTGCAAGGGGGAGAATGTTGAAGATTTTCCCCTCTGCATGCCCAAATGCGGCGCTGGGAGGTGCCGGTGAGCCGCTAGAGAGAGGAAAACACTTGTAGTTGGATCTAGCGGCTTGAGGATTGCTTGAATCCTATGGAAGATTGCTCCTAAACGTTGACTAGTTTATGAATCCGGCGGAAGTTGTTTCACCGGAATCGAACATGTAGCAATGGAGATATGGGCTTCCACAGTTGAAATTTGTGCGGTAGCTTAGGGAGTCGGCCGCGGTTTGAATGCTGGTGAATAATCGACCAGAACGAGTAACATGTGTCCATCTAAGGATTTTGCTCCGGAAGGCTGCCGAGGTGTCTGGTGGATAATTTCCACCGGATCCATTGGTACAGTTTGTTACTGAGGGACTTGGTCAAAATCTTGGCTTGGAGTCCGAAACTGAGTAGTACGTTTTGTTTCTCAAGGACTTGGTCAGAATTGCGACTGCAAGTCTGATGACAGGTTTTGAACCACATCAATCCCTATCACCAAACTCGATGATTAACTCATCAAAAGAGACCCCAAAGGCGCAAGGGACACCGCCACTAGGATTGGGGACATCTGAAATACTATAATGGCATTTTGATGGGTCCTTGATGTGTGAGGTTGCCTTGGCGGGCAACATAGTGCTTTTCGCCGACTAAGGAGCTGGCTTGGGGTGCTGTGCTTTGGCTGAAAAGCGAGAGTTACGATGATCAAAATCGTGCACAGCTTGGTGCGTTGGAGAGCTCATGAATGGATCTACAAATGATCACTTCATGATCATGGAAAAAAAGTAACGCAAAATGCAATTATTCGCTTTGCAAAAGTGACTGTCTCACAACTCTATTCAACTCCCACAAACATAGCATAAACACAGAAGACCATTCAGGCCACATTGGAACTGCCACCACACAGTTTTCTGACAAGGGATTTTGAGAACATCAAAGTGTGTCTCTATGAAAGTCTAGCACTGTCACGAAATCAATTAAACAATATTGAAACATTGATACATTTGTGATAGTTGTGTTGACAGTTTGGGAAGGCGGCCAAAATAGTTGGAAACTTCTAGACCAAAACATCGGGAGTCGATGAAGGTAACCAAAAATCCCTCGGCCGATTGGCATGAAACCACTGAGGTCGACGCACGGTGGGCCACAGTTTTAATGAAAAGAATGCCCACTTTTCTATGTGTAACATGTAACAATTTCTCCCATTTAGCTACGACGTCCTTGTGCATAAGCCGACATAGGCCGGTGATGCTTGTAGAAGCTGTATATTAGATTATCAACATCATGGAGGTTGTTGTAGGGATCCCAACTGTCGTGGAAAACATTGTAGCCATGCCACATGATGAGATTTTTGGCCGTTTTCCCTCAGTGTTGATGCCTGAGGATATTTCTTATGACGTACTCTGTGTCTCTGTCCACTCTAACTATAGACAGAGGAACAACTTGCTTGCTAGGGAATCTCTCACCAGGGTTGTATTAGTGTTTCAGCTTCTTGATGTGGAAGACCACATGAGTTAGCATGCTGTCACTCAGGTGAAGTAGAACGACTATTGGGACTTGCATTCACTCGATCTCGAACGGTCCCAACCATGAGAGATTGAGCATTGTGAAGTCTTGTTCATGCACTCTGATTTTTGCCGAGCTGAGTGGGATGTGATGGTTAGTCATGAAGATGCTTTTGCTACGATGTTGCTTTATTTCTCGCTTCATTGCCGCTTGCATCTCCGCGAGGATGTATCGTGTTTCCTCCCAGACGCTGGAGAAGACACGGCGATGGATGTCAACCACGGAATTGTTGCTTTGGCTTTGTAATCCTGCCAGTGTGGTGGGAAGTTTTCCCTAGGCCACCTTAGATTCGCTCTTACATGTTGCAGTGGAAGTTGCTGAGTTGTATGTGAATTCAGTTGTTGGATTTTTGTCCTTCAATCATTCCCATAGGGGTCGCATAAATTCTGCAGGAGTTGTTTCAGAGTTTGATTCGCCCTCTTAGTTTGTCCATCAGTTTGAGCATGGAACGCCGTACATATCTAGATTTGACTACCGTAAAGCGTCATTTGTTCATACCAAAAAAAGCTGGTACAGCAACCATCATTGTTGTTGATGATGTTACGTGGCACACCTTGCAGCCGCACAATGTTGAGGAAAATTCGTGCTGTCCCTTAAGCATTCACAATGGTCAGGTTAGAATAAATTAATTGCCATTTAAAAACCTTTCCACCACCATGAGGATGGAAACATAGCCCTTCGAATTGGCAAGAAATCCCGTTACAAAGTCCATGCTGATGTCGACCCGTGGTTCTATTGGAACAAGGAGGGTTGGAGCAGTCTTGGTGGCCTTGTGAGATGAGATTTTTATCACTGACATGGGTCACATGATTTACATAATGCCGCCATAACCATCTACATCCGGTCCCACCAGCAGTACTTTGCCAATTTCTTTAGCGTCTTGTCCTCTCTGAAATGTCCACCTGGACAAGTGTTGTTCTCTTCTAATGGCGTCCTTTAGATTTTTTTTTGTTTGGTGGTATGATGGCTTGACCAGTAAATCATTGTTGCCTATATGGGAAATTCAACCAGAACTTTGTCTGTTTTGACTCTCCGAACGTCTCGTACCTCTTTGCAAAAAGCCTCACAAGGTACGAGACTCATTTGACAAAACACGGAATCATCTTGGCCATCATTTTTGGTCGTTAACAAAGAGCATCCACTCAAATACTTCTTTCCAAGCGGGTACTCACTGTCACATTCAAATTCTGACGTGAGGAACTCCATCCATCAAGGGTTTTTATACATCCGGTTTAGCTAAGTATTGAGATATATGAGTACACGGTGGTTAGTGCGGATGACAGATCGTCGACATTCCAACTAGCACTGCCATGTCTTGACATGTGCACGACCGCTAACATCTAAAATCCGTGCACCACGTAGTTCAACATCGGCCCGCACAGTTTTCTTGAAAATGCGCGACCAGTTCACCACTAGCGATGTCTTGGAGGAAAATGGCTTCAATTTCCTTCTTGCACGCATCAGTGGATGTGAGGTAATCCAGCGTTAGCTTCGCAAATTTTAAGACTAGTGCAGAGGTTAGAGCATTTCTCAAACATTTACACACTTCTGGTTTTCTATCTTTCCAACACCACTCATTAGTTTTACGAGTGCAATTGAAGAGAGGTGCTAACACCCGATTGTAAATCAGGTGCTAGCTCCAATCACGTAGGAAGACAAATAATCATGGACCCAAAGAAACTGGAACCGTTCTCTGATTGGTCAATGCCAACAAAAGTTCAAGATGTCTATGTAACATTAGGATTGCACAACTACTACCGTCGATAATGTGGCCCAGGAACTCAATTGAGTGGCAAAAAAAGTCCCACTTTGGAAATTTCTCTGTAGAATTTCTTGCTTTGCCAAACCTTACATAATTTTCAGAGATGTCAATTGTGCTCGTAAAAAATATGGCTGTACACCAGGATCTCGTTGAGGTATACGACAACAAAGTCGTCGAACTGCAGTACAAATGTTTTGCTTATGGCTACCATAAATACTACAGGGGAATGGTATGCATCTGAACGACACAACCATTGACACAAAGTGCCCATACTCAGTGCAAAACACCGTCTTCTTCATGTCTTCATCAGATGTGATGAACATATGGTGATAGCTATTGTTGGGTTGATTTTGGTGGAAATTCTTGCCCCACGGATTTGGCTGAAAAGGCTATCTGCTCATGGACGGGGGTAGTGGTTTTTTTACAATGCCATTCAAGGCCCTGTAGTCCACGTGCATCCACATCTTGCTGGTTCTTATTTTTCACAAATGATAGTGGCGTGGCAAATCGTGACGTGGATGGCTTGTTGAGTCTATGACCAAACATCTCATCTAGCTATTTTGTAAGCTCAATCNGTTCATGGTCGCTCATCCAATAGGTTCCCTTGAATCTTGGTCTGCTGCCTACCTTAAGGACTATCTGATGATCAATGATGTGTCGTGGAGGTAGCTGTTAAGGTGTTTCATCAGGAAAAACTCCTTCAAACTTCCAACGAGGAATGCAAAATCCTTTGGAATGACTATGAACTTCTAAGGTACCGATGCTGATGTAGACGCGTCCGTTGTCACAACCTCCTCTGCTTCCACCGAATGTACATGGACAAGCCATTCTTGAGCTCCGGGTCCCACATACCATTTGGCCACGTCCGGCAATATCAGCTATGTGTGTTTTTTGGCGACGAAAGTTAAATCCTCCTTTGGTTCCTCTTATGCTACGTCTCGTATCTGTCATTATGCCGTGGATCCTTCAATCGAAGGCAGGTGTTATTTACTGGCTATAATGTTGATGTTTACCACACTTCTAATCCATTCTATGTACGGATTGTGCCTCTTAAGGAAGTTACGTCCATTTTTTTTCTTTTTTTTCTCTCATTTGGTATTTCTTCCGGACCGTTACATCGCCAAGATGTCTGATTTGCTGTCAGACTGGTTCACGAAGTCGACGGATCTTCAATTGTCTGTTGATGGATTCTCCTATAAAAAAATCCTGGTTCAATGTGCAAACCCAGCTTTTGAACCATGTCCTTGCTGAAATAACTATGGGAAGCTTCTCTATCTAGTAGTACTGGTACCGATATGCAATTGGTACGATGAGACCCGTACCTCGTGAGGCCATTTGTGAAAGGTTACAAGGAGTTCAATAACCCCTACTGGCGATGAAGATTTACTCGCCAGATCATCGTACCACAAAACACAGTGTTGTGAGGGATGCTATTCAAGGAGTGCCATGACACAGGTCCATATGGACACGTCGGTGAGGACAAGACGCTCAAGGAGCTCGCAAATTCTTACTGGCTGGACAAGATGAAGACCTATGTAGCAGCCTTCTACAAATCATGCGACACTTTTCAATGAAAAAACTCTTGTCAAAGGAGGCCACCAGGACCACTCCAGCATCTCCCTGTTTTGAGAGAACCATGGGTCGACATCAACATGGACTTTGTGACCAAATTATTGGTCACTCCTGAGGGATATAGCACCATCATCGTGGTTGTGCACATATTTTCAAGAAATGTCACACTTCATTGTCACGACGACCACCGCCACTGCAAAGGGAACATCATGGATCGTGTGGTTATGCAGCTTGCCATGTACCATTGTTAGCAAAAGAGACGGCGGCTACTTGCCATTTTTTGTGCCAACTGATGACGCATTATGGCAGTCGGATTGAGCTGTCAATGGCATTACATCCTCAAAAGGATGGATAGATCAAGCGAGTCGCACAACATCATTTGGGCAGAAAAACTGCCAGTTGCCAAATGGAGTACAATTCCGCAACTTCCGTTACAACGAGGAATATTCTGTTCGAAGCGGTCATGGCAAACTTCCCCCCATACCAACAGGACTCCAAAGCTAGAGAAACATTCCTGTTGTCGACATCCATCGCCAGAACTTCACTAGTATTTGGGAAGAAACACGCTAGACTCTCACAAAGACATAAGCAGCCATGAAGCAAGCACCGGACCGACATCGCAGTGATGATGTGTTCAACGCTAGCAGTCACGTCCTATTCAACTCCGTAGATATCAGTGGAAAAGACTTTGCGAAGCTCAATCCCCGACGGTTGCGACCACTTGAGATGGAGCAAATGAAAACTCTTTTTGTCGCTTGCCTTCGCATGCCTAACACTGTGGCGATCCACCCTGTCTTCCACATGAGCAAGCTCAAGCACTACAGGGACCCCAAGGAGAGCATCCCCGGTGGAGACATCGCTCCTCCACCTCCTATTCAGGTAGATGGGGATAGCGAGTACGTGACTGAAGAAATCCTCGGACATGGATGCTGTGGAAAAGCAACGGAGTATGGAGTCAAGTGGCATGGCTATGACACCACGCATAACAATTGGGAGCCCTATAACAACCTCTAAGACATTGATCACATGATCAACGACTACTACCGCCGTCACCAGCCTACGTCCGCCAACGTGCAAGGTATGGCTTAATGGGAAGGGGGAGGGAGGAAGTGTAACGTCCTTAACGTACACAACTCCCTAAACTTCACCAGTGGGAGGTTTATCCTTCCACTTATGGCCCAACGTACATCAAACTTAGGATTCTTTATTGACTGGCCGAAGGCATTACGACCACTTGCCCTGACCTCGGGTTTTCCCCTATGAAATTTCTAACAGCTTCGATCACTTTCAGAAATGTCGATAGAAGCATTGCAAACTGTATTAATGTCTTTTTGTTTTTCGGTCGACTTTTTTATGGTCGTAAACTTTTATGAAACGGTGTCTCGATATTCTCGAAACCCGGTGATTTCTCGGCGGAGTTTCTCGAAGTGACCACTCATGATGCGACGTTGTGCACATTGCTTGGTTCGAGCGCCAAAGATCTAACGTAAACCTTGTTGTGATTCTTGTCATTGTATGTATGCGCTCGACTTGTTGAACACTTGTCACTGAAGTACACCTATGGCTAAATACAAATGATCCATTTGCCTGAATTCTTTGCATCTTCTAATGTTCCGCACCTCATCCCTGGTAACTGGTACGTACCACACGTACANACTCATGATGCGACGTTGTGCACATTGCTTGGTTCGAGCGCCAAAGATCTAACGTAAACCTTGTTGTGATTCTTGTCATTGTATGTATGCGCTCGACTTGTTGAACACTTGTCACTGAAGTACACCTATGGCTAAATACAAATGATCCATTTGCCTGAATTCTTTGCATCTTCTAATGTTCCGCACCTCATCCCTGGTAACTGGTACGTACCACACGTACAGGAGTCCTTAATCTTCTCGAGTGGGCATTTCTGTTATTACAAAATTAGCCCATCGTGTCACAAGAACCGTGATTTCCACTTTGACGGCTCAGGGCAAAATGGCCAACTGCCCCACCCTTGGTGGATATTCTTGAACCCTCCAACAGCTTTGACCACTCTCGCAAACCTACAATCAGAAGTGAGACAACCTTTCGGTCGACTTCGCGAAACATTGAGACGAATCCAGATTTATAAAGATGCATCTCGCATCTTCAATGATGATTCTCAAAGACCCCTGATTTCTCAGTGGACCTTCTCGAGTTTGACCACTCACCACACAACTCCGCACGTGTCGCCCGACCGACGACCCTACAACCTTGACTATGTTTCACTCTTACCTCGACACTTGTATACATATGTTTGATCATTTTGACACTTGTCATCGAAGTACACATACCGCTGATTATAAATTACTCAAGTGTCCCAAGTTCTAGATCCTGTTTTGCCTAGTAACTTCAACCTGTTCACCATCTACGCTCCGTTCGGCGTAACACTTGGCATCAGAGCGTAGCGGTGCTGAGAGGCATCCGACTACATTATCCATCCGGAGGACTACTTCGGAAAATTCTTCAGTGCATCTCACATATCAAGACTTTGCAGACCTCACGACTACAATGTGAAGCAAGCAAGCACAACGTACGACTAGCAGTGGGTTTTCACCGATGACTTTGGCAATGGAGGAGCAAAACGTGCCGATGCATGTGAACCCTAAAGCGACAGCGAATTCTGGCGTGGCGTGCTTTGCAACAGCTGGAACATCCCCTATGGCCTTTGCGACCAAGCCGGTCATGGACCCCACAGAAACAAACCAGCCGCCCCTACCAGCAGCCTTGACAACGACAGCAAGGACGACAGGTGGCACTGGTCGACAGGTGCGGATCAACAAGGAACTGGCAAAACGAATCTCCGCACTTGAGAGAATCAACAACCACCTGCTCCAACAACTCAACTTTGCGATGGAGGCTCTCGCAACGCAGGCGCATAAGAAACGATGCTCATCGAGAGAAATCCCTAACTCTCGAGCCAACCCAGAATTCGTCCGGCTCTACCAGAATTGTTCGATACTGCATACTCAAAAGGACCAATGGTTTGGATGTGGCTGACGACTTTGAAGGTATACTTCACTGCTGGTGGGGTCAATGATGATCGAAAGAAAATTGACCTCGCGGCCGCTTTTGCATGGCATGGTGCTGAGTTGGTGGTCTGATCTAAAGACCATCCAACGGCAGCAAGAGACCGGCGGAGCATCGTCGATGGCTCAAGGCGCTCGTCTCACATCACTGACCAGAGGCGTTCTACCCTTGGAGTAGATCAACCCACAGTGGCAAGACGGGCTGATGCCACCAACCGACTGGAACGAATTTTTGTGTGTGATGCTGGCACGCTTTGGACGACTAAACGAGAAGTCCAATGCATTGTACAAACTCCAACTTCTACATGAGCAGTCTAGTGTGGCGGAGTATACGTAGAGACTCCGCGACATTATCACCGGAGTAGTGATCGTCCCCGATGAAATGTGCTTTTACTACAACCACGGCCTCAAGCGAGATATCCGGCGAGCAATTGCTATTTTTGGCATCCAAAACGACTTACTACGGATGATCACAGTAGCAAAAGAGATCGACAGCGCCGACTACAGCGCTCCAATCCATGAATCCTACAGCTGGCAACCTCCTAACCACAATTATTGTGCGAATGGAAAAAAAACTACTCAGCAGACTCCTCGACTCCAGTGGAAGTGGACGCTGTTGACCAAAGAGATATGCATACCTGCTACAACTGCGGAAAAGTCAGGCACATCGCTCGGAATCGCCGAAGCAAACGACAAGCCAAAAGGGGAGGGGGGGGGAGTCGTAGAAAAATGAGTCGGGAAACGGCAAGAGACAAGAGTAAAAGACGCAACTCTTGTCAGGGAGGAATGATCTGTGCCAAAGGATCGCCCATCTGAACGGCCCACATCGTAGCGGAGGATTTTTGAGATCGCAAAGGTCGATGAGGGGTACAAGGACGACCAACCGGCGATACTGCTAAAAGTTCACCCTCAAGGGTGCAGAAGTCGCATAACGGTACGGGCACTTTTGGATGGAGGAGCTTCACACAGCTTTGTAAGCAACGACATGCTTTGCAAGCTGGGTTTGCAAACCAAACCAGGGGTGTTTCAAGGAAAATTTGTCGACAAAATTTGTTGACAGATATGCGGAGTCCGAGAACCACTACGACTACAAGTGGGAGATCTTTGGGATGTAATGGTCTTGAGGTCCCGTCCAATGAGCGATCACAAAATCATCCTTGGACGAGATTTCATGTACCGGCACAATCCGCAAGTCGACTAGAAGAGCGGCGACATCTACATGGATATTGACGGCGCCAAACGTCAACTTTCGCATGCGGGATGGAAGCCGACAGCGGAAGTAGCATAGGTGGAAGCAGTAGAGGAAGCCGCGAAAGCCGAAAAGCGACAACCAGTGCAGCGGATACCGCTCAACGTGGCCGAACACTATATACGATACGGAGCTCATGTGTGGTTTGTACATCTCAAGCCAATGGGAGAAGCAAAAGTGCCAGCAGCTGACTCATCATTGGCCTCATCAGCCTCATCAGCCTCAACAAGGTTCGCGATGGTACCCAAACAGTTTGCACACCTCATCCACAAGTTTGTGAACGTCATCCCCGACGAACCCCCGAAAACTTTACCTCCTCAATGAGAAATAGACCATTGCATCGAACTGAAACCGGACAGCAAACCTACCATCCGAGGGGCCTATCGGATGAGCGATCACGGGCTGACCGAGATGAAAAAGTAGCTCTATGTGATGCTCGGTCAGGGGTTCATCCGCCCATCCACGTCACAATACGTCGCACCAGTAATATTCGTAAAACCAAAAACTGGCGAGATGCAGATGTACGTGGATTATCGGGCGTTGAACGACGTTACCATCAAGAACTGCTATCCTCTCCCTCAAGCCAATGAACGTTTTGACCAAATCCAAGGAGATATTCTCAGCAAAATCGACTTACGCAGCTGATATCATCAGACACGCATGGCAGTCGTCGACATCGATAAGACACCATTCTGAACTTGCTACGGGTACTTCAAGTTCACGGTTATGCCGTTTGGACTCACAAACACCATAGCAGTATTCATGGCGGCAATGAACAACATTTTTTGTCCGTACCTCGACAATTTTGTTGTGGTGTATCTGGACGAAATCCTTGTGTACAGCCGCACCCCGGAGGAGCACGATCTTCGAAAAGTTCTCAAAGTCTTGTAAAGAGAGGTTTTTTTCAGAAAACTCTCAAAATGCGAATTCCGCTATCGTTCGATCAAGTTTTTGGGTTACATCATCAACGGCAGACGGATCACTATGGATCCAAAAAAAGTGGAAACAGCCGCTCATTGGCCAACACCGACCAATGTTAAAAAAATCCAAGTTTTTCTCGGATTCTTCAAATACTATCGGCAATTCATACGGGACTACGCCTGAGTTCCAGGGCCTCTTTCCGACCTCAATCCAAAAAGAAACAAGTTGAAGTGGGGAGACAGCAAATAAGAAGTGTTCACCGCTTTGCGGAACGCTGTGACCTCGGCGCCAACCCTATGATTAGCCAATCCAACAGTCGACTACGTCATGGCTACGGATGCATCAGACCGAGCCATTGGCGCGATTCTTCTACAAGATCATTGCAATGGCAAACAACCGGTCGCCTACAGGTCCTGAAAACTATGAGGACCGGAACTCAATTATGCAGTCCACGAAAAGGAGATGCTGACGGTCATGTACGCGTTCAAGACATGGCGATGCTACCTGGAGTGTCGCCGAAACATCGTGCGCACCGACCACCATCCATTGATATATTTGAAGACGAAGCTAATCTCAGTTGATGCCAAATCGGATAGATGGCATTCCTTGAGTCCGCATTTGACTATGAAATTGAATTCCAGCCAAGCAAACCAATCCAACAGACACACTCAGCCACCGACCAGATTTAATGGTCAACGTGGCAACCCTACGTCAAGGCCCATACCTCAAACGATTGTTCGCATGAGGCTACAACCAGCACGAATGATATGATAAAACCAAACTCTGGTTTGATGCACCCTATTGGCGACGTCGCTTCACTTGCAAAGTAGTCATTCCTCCGAACGACGAACTCCGCCGAATGCTGCTCGAAGAATGCCACGCCACCGGTCCAGGTGGACACTTTGGAGAGGACAAGACGCTAGAGAAGCTTGCTACCTATTGGTGAGATAAGATGCAATCTGACATGGCCAACTTCTGCAAAATGCATGACAAATATCAGCGACAGAAATCTGGTTGCACGAGGCCACCCGGGCTTCTCCAGCCGCTCCCCGTTCCGAGGGAACCATGGGCAGACATCTCCACGAACTTTGTCACGGGATAACCAGTCACACCCGCGGGATATGACGCAATCATTTTGGTTGTCGACAGGTTCTCCCAAATGTCCCACTTCATTCAGACAGCGACCACCGTCATCGCCAAAGGAATAGCACGGTTTTTTCTTAGTAACATCATATGGCTACACGGCATACCAAGAACCATCAAAAGCGATAGAGACGGTCGATTTAGCAGCCGTTTTTGGCATGAACTGATGACTCGCTACGACAGCAGAATTCAACTTTCGATAGCGTTTTATCTTGCAACCGACGATCAAACCAAGCAGACAAATTTGACACTCGAACAAATGCTCCGAACACTATGCAAACCTTATGGGACGGATTGGGCACAAAAACTCACGACCGCCAAAATCGCATACAATTCGGTAGTTTCCACCGAAATTGGCAAAACCCTATATGAAGTGATGCATGGCAAACCTCTCGCCAAACCAGTTGGAATCCAAAGCCGCAGCAACATTCCTGCGACCGACGTTAAATGTCGAAAGTTCACCACGGTCTGGGAGGAAACACATCAAACCCTTGCAAAGACACAAGCAGTGATGAAGCGAGCAGCTGACTGACATCGCAGGGATGACATCTTCACCACTGGCGACAAAGTCCTTCTCAACTCCGCGAACATCAAGCTGCACGGATCCGACTGCTCTAAGCTTAAACCTCGATGGTTGGGACCGTTTGAGATTGAGCGCATGCAAACCCCTATGGATGGGCGACTCAAACTCCCCGACAGTACGCAAGTTCATTTGGTGTTCCATGTCAACAAACTCAAGCACTACTGAGACCCCGGAGAGAGCTTCCTCGACAGAGATGTCCCTCCTTTGCCGCCCGTTCAAGTGGACAAAGACGCGGAGTATGTTATGGAGGACATCCTCGGCCATGGACGACAAGGCCAGACCCCACAATATCTTGTCAAGTGGTACGGCTACGGCGCCGCACACAATAGTTGGGTGCCCTACGACAACCTCAAAGACGCTGACCATCTCATGGACAGCTACTACCGCCGTCTTCGGGCCACATCTGCACGTGCACCAGAACGCTGTGGTTATAAGGGAGGAAGTGATGAAAAGATCCGTATAAGCTTCTTAGCAACACAGCTGCTGACTGGGCGTCAGTGCCCCGTCAGACGGTGACAACAGTCACAGGTCGTACACACGACGGCAAGGGTCTGGCTAGGAGTCACAAGTCAGAGTGTCATAATGCTTCAATAGCATTTGTAGAGAGAGATGACAAATGAAAGGCCCATGGCATAAGTACCTGCCGCGGCGCACGGCGGGTGTCGCACGCGTCAGCACAAGGTCTGTCCTAAAACCGGCCCAAAACCACTATTTTGGCTGTAACTCAGCGTAGACATGTCAAAACGGTACACCGTCTGAACCTAAATGTGCAAAATCATAAGCCGGAGGCTACAACTGGTCACATGCATGTATCCATTATCAAACAGTGGAAACAAATGGAAAAACATGCAAATCGGGTCCACGGCGAGTCCACCGATAAACTCCTATGTGCTGCAGAAAAACTACAAGAGGTCCGTGGCAACGTCTCGAGCTCTAGGAAGGTATTTGGTTAGGTCTAAGCTGCTATTCCACCACCAAACGACGCACCGGTACCACCTGGAGCCGCATCAGGGATCTACATGGGCATGGACATGGCCGAGTGGTCATAGTAAACTCTATAGGTCCACAGAAACGTCACAAATCACAGCACTACCCCATGACCCAATGGTTCGTATGTCCATACACGTGTAGCACTGAAACGAGTACAGCAACAAGTGCAGAAGAAAAACCCCACACTCAACCACTCTCAGGCAAGGAGCGAAGCCCAAATGGCCACCAAAAACTTCCGGCGTGATAGTGCCTCCGTCAAGAAGTCAGCACGCTGCATGTAAGTGCCAACCCATATGACGGAGATCACGTGTTGCTCCACCCGATCACGCACAAAGTAATGCTCAATTGCAATGGGCTTTGTGCAAGCGTAAAAGACACCAGAATTCTCCGCAATGGCGAGGGCACTCTAGTTATCGCAACGAAGCACCATGGCCAGTACTGACTGACCGAGCTCAAGGAACACGCGATGCAGCCATATTGCCTCAGAAGCCCCTGTACCCAGAGCAACATACTCTGCCTCCGACGAGCTATGTGCAATGAAGCCTTGCTTCTTTCTGCACCAAGACACAGAGGTACCACCGAGCAGGAACACGTAAGCGGTGCGACTGCGTCCATCTTGACTCCAAGCCTAGTCGTTGTCCGTGTAGCCGTCAAGAACCACCAAACACTGCCGGCGAAATCAGAGTCCAAGGTACGGTGTGGAGACCACGTATCGTACCACTTGCATAGCCGCATGAAGGTCTCTAGCGTGTGGAGCCCCTGAAAACTGTGCAAGGAGGTTGATGGCAAAGGTGATTTTGGGGCGTGTGGTAGTGGCCAGGTACATCAGAGATCCGATGAGACGGAGGTACAAGATCCCATCCACTATCTCCCCTAGTTGTGAGGGATCTTCCACCTTTAGGGCATCCTTCCCTTTAGGTGTGCGAGGCGTGGAGGCCGTGGACACTACGCGAAGGAGGTCACTGAAGCACTCCCCCACGACACGTGCGTATCGGGCCTGATGCAGTAGTAGTGTCCAACGTCTGCGTTCTCGCACGATCTCCATGCCAAGAAACACCACTACATGACCAAGGTCCTTCATCCTATAGGTAGTCTAGAGGACCGCCTTGGCCTCCTTCACGGCTTCCATGGAAGTAAACGCGATCAGAAGGTTGTCCACATAGACCAGGATGGCGGTGAACCGCTCAGGCGTCTGTCGGATAAAGAGAGAGGGATCTGCCTCGCTCTGTACATATCCAGCATGAGTCAAGGTGCCAATGATCTCCTGGTTCCAACACTGAGGAGACTGCCTGAGGTCGAACAAGGACTTGCGCAAGCGCCAAACCTTGTCACCGTCCTCAAAGTCTGGTGGCTGAGCCACGTAAACCTCCTCATCTAGAGAGCAATGGAGGGACAAATTGTTCACATCCATCTCGTGCAGTTCCTAGTCATATTGAACAGCTACATCGAACAGAGTGTGAGCTAAGGCTGTGCGGCCAACAAGGGAAAAGGTATCAGTGAAATCAATGCCCTCAAACTTAGAGTACCCCTTAACGACAACGCAAGCCTTGTGGCGTTCCAATGAGCCAACCGGCTTCACTTTCATGTAAAAGACCCACTTGACCTGAATAGCCTTCCTTCCAAATGGGAGGTTGACTAGCTCGTAAACTCCGTGCTCTCGGATGGCGTGAATCTCATCCTTGGAAGTAGCACGCCAGGCGTCAGCATCCTGCGATGAGAGAGCTTCCCTCAGTGTGCCCGGACCAGGCGCCATAGAGGGAGAGCTTGGAGTGACAAGTGCACATGCCTCAGTGCTAGGTCTGATAACCACAAGGTCAGCTGTTGCATCACAAGCGATACGAAACTCGCGAGTGACGAGATCATGCCCTACAAGGCATGCTGGATGTACCTCAATGTGGTGAGTACGGAAACTCAAGCTTAGGACCTTTGTGTCGAGATCACCACTTATGATGCTCTGAGTAGAATGCCTGGGTGCGGGACATGGCACTCGCTGAACTCCGGAGTCCAATGGTCGAAGACGACCGCCGGGTTCACGTGAGTAACTTGGGCTCGAGGGGCTCACATCAAGCGCAGGGATAGGCACAGCCACATCAGGTGAGGGCTAAGGAAAAGGAGCAGGTGATGTGTGCGAGGAGATGTATGTGTAGGAGACACGGGACTGGGTGTGACAGTATGATCTGGTGAGGCAGGACCACACACAGAGGCCAGAGTGCTAGCGGACACAGGTACAGGATCATGGGTGCCTGTGGGGTGCAAGGGAACAGGGGTAGAAGCCGGCTGTGCTGGAGAGGTCTTTGGGCCAAGAGCGATGATCACTGGATCATCAAGAGCCGGAGACCGAGAAGTGGAGGGGGCTCGAATGGACACATCAGCCGGGAGAGAGGTGCTCGCAGGCTCAGACTCCCCCATTTGTCGAGAAACCACACGTAGAGACGTGCGTGATAGACAGCGACCTGATCGAGGTCAGATTGCGATAGGTGATAGATATAAAGAAAACTGCATCACGGGACTCAACAATGCAACGACGAGCGGCGTCCCAAAACGCCAGGCCTTCGATCGCGGGGAGATGCCTATAAAGGCAGACAAGCGACCCGGCGGTGAGACCTTGGACCCCGGCTGGTCCTCGATGTACCACATAGAAGCCAAGGATCCCCAGACACGAGCAAGACACAAGTCAGCACGGTGGCCAAACCAAAGCTCGTACGGTGTAACGTGGTCCGGAAGGGGACCGTGCGGGAGGTGGTTCCAGACCCACGTCATGTAGGTGAATCCTTCGAAGGTGAAGGACTCGGGAGACCGCATAGCGCGAACCCCATCCTCCGTGGTGCAATTTCAGCACTGAGAGACACCGTTATGCTGAGGAGTAACAGGAGAAGAGACCTGGTGAAAAACTACGGGATCACGACCGGACGACGTCACTGTACAACGGTCAATGGAGCACTCGGCCTCAGACGGGTGCTGAGCAACAGGTGAGGAGGAACGACGAAAGGCACAGAGGTGCGACTCATGATTCCAATCGTTATTGTCAGGCCCATGGTCATCACATGTTAGCTGTGGCCCCCCCACACTAGTCATCACCAGCAACGAAAACAGACGAACAAATAGTCTGTGAACCACCCGGTTGTGACAACACACTCGCACCTCCTTGAAAGAGAAGCGATAGAAGATGACGGAGCTCGGCAATGGTGCGGTCACGTGGGTCCGGGTTGCCACTGCTCATCGGTGAGGAAGCGAGAACTACTATAGTCATGGTCGCATTGTAACCGGAGGTTATGCTACCGGACGCCTCAAGACGCTGCGCGTGTGCAGCCTCAAGACCGCGAGTGATCCGTGCCCAATCAAGTGGCTGTTGGCACTCGGTGTAGCGATGAGCGCCTCCACAGTTGTAGTACTGGACAATGCATCCACTGCTACCGCCCGAGGACTGTTGCTACTATTGCGACTCCTGTTGGCCCGAATTGCGCTTCTTCCTACCCTTCTTCCCTTGTGTTGGTGCTGCCACACCCTACATCTAAGTTAGGGTAGCCGGGGTGGAAGGGGAAGAGGAAGGTGTGCCAAAGGATGAAGAAGTGGTCTGCACGAGGGGCGTCGGCGGCGACGCGATGACCGCTGCAGCAAGGGAACTCTCCTGGTGGGCCACGGCTGCCTCGTGCACGGAAGTCACCTGGAGGAAAAGCTGATGCGCCCAAGGGAGGAGCTGAAGTGAGGTGGAGAAGGGCCCGAGCACAGCGTCGCTGTACCTCAAGAACATGTCTGCGTGCTCAACACGAACTCCGTTCATGAGCGTGCGAAGCGCCCAAATCTGTGGACCTCCTCACGTCCCAAGGCTCGTGTAGATGCGCATGGCACACCGCAAGAAATCGGCTGCGGGCTCAGCAGGTCCCTGATGAAGGGAGTGAGGCGCGAATGTAACCCGCGCGGGTGGCGTGCATCTCTGTAGCAAGCAAATACAGTGCCGAGTCCCAGCTCCCACGTGGATCAACACCCGCGCCCGTGCCGGCCTCTCCAAGGAAAGTGCCTGTGAGCGAGGGCTCATGACTCCTGAGGAGGAAGAGGAATCTGGTGGTCCTTTACCCTTGTCACCGGTCGGAGCCATGTCAACCCTCAGTATAGACCGGGACATCAGACGGACCAGATTGTAGAAATGTCAGCGTTTCTCGAGGATTTGCAACGCTGATAAAACATGATGTTTCAGCCAAAAAATTGGCGAAGTGTTGGTGCTGACGTCATCATTCACAATGATGATGTCGGCATGAAGGTCGTCCAAATGAGGCAAAATTCGGAGAGATTATGCGCCAAAACATGTTGAATGCAATGGCGGTTGTTTCGTGCAAAAAACCCTTCAGAAGTAAAAAACGTCACCATTTTCTTTTCAGCCCATAACCGGAAAAAATCTAGATCTAAGGGTGTTGTTTCATTTCTTCGAGCCTAAAGGGCATACATGAGGCAGGAGTGGAAGCGATGGATAGGGTTGTTGGTTTTTGCATATCTCTCATTGTGCTCTGTTGTGTCCTCCCGGCTTGTGTACATCGGCGTGCAGATGACTGACGGCGAGACGCGACGCTGATGGAGTGTCGTCCGGTGGAGCCGACGTA
>SZWC01013648.1:64035-75782 GCA_023375785.1 Penium margaritaceum | reverse complement strand
CTTGCTCGACTCTACCATGAGGTGTACCTCTGTACGTGGGCTTGCTCGACTCTACCATGAGGTATACCTCTGTGTGTGGGCTTGCTCGACTCTACCATGAGGTATTCCTCTGTGTGTGGGCTTGCTCGACTCTACCTTGAGGTATACCTCTGTGTGTGGGCTTGCTCGACTCTACCATGAGGTATACCTCTGTGTGTGGGCTTGCTCGACTCTACCATGAGGTATACCTCTATGTGCGGGCTTGCTCGACTCTACCATGAGGTATACCTTTGTGTGCGGGCTTGCTCGACTCTACCATGAGGTATACCTCTGTGTGTGGGCTTGCTCGACTCTACCATGAGGTTTACCTCTGTGTGTGGGCTTGCTCGACTCTACCATGAGGTATACCTCTGTGTGTGGGCTTGCTCGACTCTACCATGAGGTTTACCTCTGTGTGTGGGCTTGCTCGACTCTACCATGAGGTATACCTCTGTGTGTGGGCTTGCTCGACTCTACCATGAGGTATACCGCTGTGTGTGGGCTTGGGCGGAAGAGGGAAACGGAGTTGGAGGCGGAGGCAAGATGATGTCTGCGTTCCTGTGCTTGGGTCGAGGGTGGTGTATCGCAGAGGGAGGGGAAAACGGCTGCCATGGATGTTGTTTTCCCTGGACGGGTTCCGTCTTGTGGGCGACTAGCATGATATGAGTGTCGAGGGGAAATGCACCACTTGGTTTTTGTTTTTGTTCTGTCTTTGGTCTGTTTTGTTGGCCGAAGTACAGCAGATTGAGACTTTACCCCCGGAAGGATGTGTCTCAAGACACACTGGTTAACACTTTTCCTCTGGGAAGGACTAAAGGACAGCTTTTCTTCTGATTCCAAAGTACTACGGATCGGGACTCTTGGAGCGCAGGTCCGTGAGTGGGACATCGGCCGTTGTCGCTTGGTGGATGCCGTGGCCAATGGTGCGGCGCCATTTGTTCGACAGGACGATTTGAGCAGTATTTGTCGTTCGCCTGGGAGTCTTTGCTGGCATCGGGTTTGCTGCATTGTTGTCGTGGCATGGATGGCTGCTGCATCGATCGCTGATCCATGAATGTTGCCGCGGGCCGTCCAGTAGCCGGAGCTGCGAATCAGTTGGTTGGAGCTCGTCTACTCGTCGGCCTTTCGTGTCTCATGTCTCATTCCAGACAACGCATTTGTCATCTTGTGTGCCTGCTCTCATGCGCCACAGAAACTGGGCGTGGGAGCAGACAGTAAGTGGCCCACACACACCCCCCCCCCCCCTTTCCCTTTGTAACGACGAGAGGGGAGAGACATGTTTTTAGAAGTACTTAAAACCCACTTGGTCCTTTGAAAGAGGAGCTTGATCAGCCGTATGGGGTGTGATTGCAAATTGTCTTCGGTAAGGGAGTGAGTGTGGCTCTGCCTGTGAAAGGGGGCTACGACGGTGTTTCAGAATACCCTTGGAGTTCAGGGTTTAAAAATTGCTAGTTGAAGGTAGGAGGCCATGTCTGGGGTTCTGCTCGCGTGTTGAGGCTGGTCCTTTCGCTGCAGTGGCTGTTTTTTATTTTTTCGGGGTGGCTGGCTGATTGATGATCTGCGACCGATGTCGCGGATGATGATTGGCCAGAGCCGTCTTTTGAGGCCCGTCTTCTCAAGAGCCGTGCGTTTTGCTGTGATTGGGAGGAGATCGTAAGTGTAACCATGCGTGCGGTGATGAACAGCTAGCCCCACTCTTTCTCCTCTTTGAATCAGAGGGGAGGAGTGGTTTTACTGCTCGCATACACAAAAATGAGGGCAGCCGTAAACAGACGTACCGTCTCTCCAAAAGAGCTTTATTTCAGGGGAGGAAAAGAAGTGACGGGGGCAGCGGGGGGGAAGAGGTGGGGGGCACTGCTTTGGCAGGGCGGGGGAAGGGGGTTGCCATAAGCTTTCTCCTCTTGTAATCCGAGTTGCCGCTTTCTTCATTTTGCGTCCTTGTGCAGATTGGCATCACCGACGACATAGACTACGTGGATTAGGCGAGTTCTTCTGCCCGTTGCATGGCTTGGTCATTGGGAGAAGGTAGCAGGCTTGGCCTCGTCCAATCACGGACCGTCTTGGCCCTCGATTGCTCGGACTACCAGCGGCCTTGGTTGTACATGTTCTTGTTCAGTGTATAGAAATGTGTCGTCCACGTGTTCTTTTAGAGCAAATGGCATGGCCCGTGTCAAGGATAAGAGGTATGCCCATGAAGGGTCCATGAGCGAGTGCTCTCACTTTGGCTTCTCAACCCTCTAGCTCTTTCCCTCAGTCTACCTTATCTTGTACATTCTTGTGTTTTTTTGCCATTATGTAAGTTGGTTTTGTTCTTGTTCACGACAAACCCTCCAGCTCGGTGAAACCTGGCAAACAAATCAGCCCCCTGAGGGCTTGTGTCCGCCCAGACAACCTTCACAACATTAGCAGTGATGCATTTATGAACGAAGTGATGCTCGATGTTGATATGCTTGGTGCTTGAGCGGTGCATGCGGAAATTTTCAGCAATGGCCTTCGTGCTTTGGTTGTCTCAACGCAGAGTGCTACAACGAATGGGCACGCATAGCTACTTCAGGGGGTGGCACAACCCAACACTTTCACACGTACCTGAGCCTAGAGCCACGTACTCGTCTTTACTCGAGCCTCCTGCAACGCAACCCTTTTTGCAACTCTTTCAAGACACAACAGTGGCTCCAACCAAAAAGATGTACCCTGACCGATTGTGTGCATCAGTGTCATGAGCCCAATCATTGTCAGGGTAGCCATTGACAACGACTGATGGTTGTGCTCTGTATCGTAGTCCCGACATATGCCACCAAGATGACGGCATATGTCGGACTATAGTGTGTTTGATACGCACATGGTGCGTATCAAACAACTCGAAGTACAACCTCAAGATGACGGTGCTGAGAAATGTGCAAAGAAGTTGACGGAAATGCAACATCTACGTGCGTCACCGTAGCAAGATACATCAAGGAGCCAACACTCGAAGATAGTTGATAACCTTGACTCCCCCCCACCCTCCATGAGCTGAGACACATCAAGTGATTTCATATGTCTTTGGCTAGTTGGGGTCGTGGGTGTAGAAGCAAGTGGAATCGTAGCAAGCAAGAGAGCAAAGCGCTTTCCAAGACTGCAATCGTAGAAAGCTTGATGCACATGAAGTGTGTGGTTTGGACGGCTCAAACCAAAGAACACTCGGGTTGGGCGAAGGTCCTTCACTTTGTAGACTGACTATAGAAGAGACTTCACAGACTTAACAGAGGGACTCGGAGAGGCAATGGGCAAGTCATTAATGTAGACAAGGATGGCAACAAGAGGGGACGACAAAGGACAGGGGAACAATGCAGGGTCAACCGCATTGCGGAGGTACCCACCCCTCTCTTTAGTAGCAATGTTCTCCGTGTTGTAGTAGCGAGGGAACTGCTTCAGTCCATACAAGGCCTTGCGAAGCCGCGAGACCTTGTTGTTGCCATTGGTAAATGTGGGTGGCTTCACCACGTAGATCTCCTCATCGAAGGTACTATACTGAAAGACATTGTTCACACCCATCTGCTCGAGTTCCCATTCATGGTATGCCACCAGAGTGAGGAGGGCACAAGCAGTGTTGTAGCGCCCAACGGGTGCAAACGTCTCATGAAAGTTTAGCCGAGGATTTGCAAGAAACCCTTGGTAGTCGTTTCCTAGTTGCTCTGTAGTTTCACCTCCGTTGCACCCTACTTGTGCCCTTCTTGCACCCTAACTACGATGTAGTTGTACCCTAGTTGCACCCTAGTTGCGACCAACTTTCGCAATCGTTGCGCCCTGGTTGTGCACCCCAAGGTGCACTCAGATTTTCCCTTGTGCAATCTAGTTGCACACTAGTTGCACCCTAAATGCTCCCTAGTTGTTTTCTCGTTGACCCTTAGTTGGACGCCAGTTCAAATATGTTCACGACCTAGTTGCGCCGTAGTTGCATCCTAGTTGGAATCTAATCACGTCATTGTTGTGCTCCAGTTGCACCCTAGTTGCGGCCTAGTTGCACCTTACTTAGGTCCAATTTATGCCAAAGTTGTACCATTGTTGTGCACTATGTGCGGCCTAGTTGCGCTCCTGTTTTTCATCTTGTTGGGCCCTCGTCGCACCCAGGTTGCATCCCAGTTGCATTGTAATCGCGCCCTATTTGCACCCTTAGTGCATCCTTGTTGTGCCTTAATTACTCCCGAGTGCCCAAGTTGCGCTCTAGTTGTGCTCTAGTTGCGTCCTATTTGCACCCTAGTTGGGCCCTAGTTGCACCCTAGTTGCACCCTGATTGAACCCTTGTTGTGCGCTAGTTACACCCAGGTTGTGTCGTAGTTATGCTCTAGCTACGTCTTAATTGTGTCCTAGTTAGCACCTTGTTATACAGTGGTTGCACCCAAGTTGTGCAAAGGTTGCGCCTTAGCTGTAAACTAGTTGTGTGCTAGTTTTGTCTCAGTTACATCTTGGTTGTGTCATTCTTACGCCCTTGTTGCGCCTTACATGCACCTAAATTGCACCCTAGTTATGCCCTAGATACGCCCTAGTTTTTCCATGCTTGTGCCCTTGTTACAGCCTATTTGCACCTTAGTTGTGCCCTAGTTACGCCCTACTTACGAACTAGTTTGACCCTAGTTGCATCCTGGTTGCATCCTAGTTGTGCCCTAGTTGCACCCTAGTTCCGCCCAAGTTTTTCTCCGATTTTGCCCTATTTACACCTCGTTTCTGGCCAAGAAATTTACTAGTTACACCATAGTTCCACCTTAGTTGCACCCAAGTTGCATCGTAGATGGGCCATAATTGTACGCTAGTTGCATCCGAGTTGCGTACTTATGCGTCCTAGTTACACCACCATTACGTCCTACTTACACCCTAGTTTCACTTTAAAAGTGCCCTGGTTTTTCTCTATTTGAATCCTGGTTTTACCCTTGTTGCACCCAAGTTGTGCCCTAGTTGCATACTAGTTGCGCTCTTGTTGCATCCTAGTTGTGCCGTAGTTACGCCTCAACTGTGCCCTTGTAGCCCCCTAGTTGCCACCAAGTTGCACCCTAGTTGCACCCTAGTTGCACCCTAGTTGCACCCCTTTTGTCCACTACTTAGGCCATAGCTGCGCCATAGTTGCATTTTAGTTCCATTCAAGTTGCTCCCTAGTTATGCTCTGGTTTTGTATTAGTTGCACCCAAAATTCTCCCTAACTGTGCTTTAGTTGTGCCCTGGTTGAGTCTGAGTTCCATCCTAGTTGCATCCTAGTTGTGCCAAAGTTGCATAGACATTGCACCCTGATTATGTCAAAGTTGCACCTAGTTGTGCCCTCGTTGTGCCTGACTACAACCCAGGTTATACCCTAGTTGCATCCTATTTTGGCCATATCTGTGCCCTAGTTACATTTGTCTTGCGTCCTCATTGCACCCTAGTTACCTGATAGTTGCACCCGAGTTGTGCCCTAGTTGTTCTGTAGCTATGCCCTAATTACGTCCTATGGACCCCAAACTTGTATCCTAGTTCACCCTGGTTGCGCCTTAGTTGAGCGTCGAGAGTTGTCATTTTATCTTGGAGAACATGTGCTATTGAGCACATGATTTTGCGGCTGAAAACACCAAGTGCACGGAAGATGCTACCGAAGTGGCTCGGTTCCTTCAAATTGACCCAAAAAATTGGAGAAGTGGCTAATCGACTGGCCCTTCTACCTGTCATGCACATCTATGATATCTTTCATGTGAAGCTCCTTGCACCCAACACTGCAGAGGTGTCAATTCAACCGCTTCCTCTTGTAGTCATTGCTGTTGAATGTCAGTGTGAGCTGCGCTGCATCCTCCAACAGCGTGAACGCAATCTGCATGCAAGAGTAGTTAAGGAGTACCTCATCCACCGGACTGGTTCTAGACCTGACCACAATACTTGGGAGCCAGAATCGCAAGTGACTTGTGCAGCAATTGCCGAGTATTGGGAGGAACTGTCTGCCCGTCGAAACCGTCGTGCCCTTGGGAGTACCCCCCCGGC
This sequence comes from Penium margaritaceum, assembly GCA_023375785.1. NCBI lineage: Eukaryota > Viridiplantae > Streptophyta > Zygnematophyceae > Desmidiales > Peniaceae > Penium > Penium margaritaceum. The sequence continues at coordinate 69,788 of SZWC01013648.1, read as the reverse complement.
ACGAGCCCCCTTGAGAGGATAACGGTACGCGCCTTTGGGCTCATCATTGCTCCACATTGGGTAGCTTGTCATTGGGACGCTTGGGCACCTATCGCGAGGAAGCTTCTAATGAAAGGAAGCGTGGCCAACATGTTTTTTTATGGAAGGAAGAACCACTTGTAAACTGTATTGTGCCAAATCATGATGTTGTACTCTCCACTTACTGAAGTGATCCCATCACAAAGCTAACAACGAACCAAGGGCAGTTTTCAGCTTAAGGGGGAGGAATGTAACACGTTGTATTTACAACAAAAACGTTGTTTACGCAGGTCAAGATAGTCTGCCACAAACATTTTACGATTGCACCAGGCTGGCTAACCAGTTCCTTGACCAAAACAAGGTGGTCGAGTCAAACCTGACCTAAACACGTCATTACAAATTCGAACATTCTCGTAATGTACGTTCACATGACTGTAACATTGCGTTGTTTGGATACCGCGATACGGAATACCGCAGTAGGAGTCTACCAAGGTATTCGGTACCACAATATCCTAGTTCCTCGGGAGGTTATTACTAATACCGATAATGCTCCCACGGTAGCAGCAATACCGTTAAAGTACGACGGTGTTTAATGTTTACCACAATACATGGTAGTATTGCGCATTATAGGAAGTGGTACAAAACAGTATACCGCGGGTCTTTGTCCATACATGCTTAAGAAAACGCACGGACCACTTTGTCAACATGGGACGGGCTTGTCCGTGCGTTTTCTTCGGCACTCACCCCTGTTTGGCTGAAGCACTTAAATGTCTCTCATATCGGATCATAGACACGTGAGATAAATGGGATGTATGGGTCGTTCGCATCTTATGCAATCTTCTCTCGGTGGATCTCCCGAAGAGCCTTTGTTTTGTTTCATTTCTTTCTTCCTGTAAATTAGACAACTTAAAACTCAGCGTAAAATTCCGTGCCGTCCAGTAGTTCACCAAAGCCCAATTACGTCCGCGTTTTGTCACTATTGCTTTACATTAATTTCTCTACAATGAGAATTAGAGTCTAGAAGACAACGAAGGCACTTTTCTGTGTAGATTGTTTCTGACAAATCGTTTTTGTAATCACATTGAGAGAACAATCTCTTAGTCGTAATACATGATGTGAGAGAAACGTGACTTTTGAAAACACTCCGGCCCCTTACTTGAACAAGTTACTGGGTGCAAGAGCTGCTTTTACGACTCGGAAAGGAGGGGGGGGGTGGAGGGGCCGTCTTTGATTTTCTTCATCTCAGCTGGGGCAGGCAAGGCGGATTTGCATCCATCATCCTGGGCACGCTCACCCATGTACAGGCGCATCACATGAAAATCAATCACGTTCTCTTTCCGATTTTGAACTATAGACATCTGTAATCGATCCTTCCCTATCCATTGCACACTTTAGATCATGCTTGCTTGAGCGTCCGAATGTTGACTTTGTTACAACGGGTTACCGTTACTCGTCAAAGGTTTTTGTTCCACTTTCTCATTACCGCGGCATAGTATCGCAGTATGGTACCGCGGTACGGAAGACGGGTACCCTGCCTAGTGAGTAGCGATACCGTACCGATACCGATAAAAAAGATACCGAGAGTGGTACTAGAGTACCGCGGTACAAGAACACATTATACTGCAGAACCGATAATACGACCATCAACCCTGTACGTTCCAAGAGAAGTAAGATATTAAATGTGTTGCGGAATTTTCCACCATTCTTTCTTTAATTGAGAACATAATGATAAAAATTGTAATGACGAATCATAATCTTATAAACGAGTCAACGACGTAGCTTCAAGTAGCGCAGCGAGTCGTGACGAAACAAGCAAGGAAGAGTCCCCTCGATAAGGGAGATGATCATTCAATTTCATTAGGATGTTTGCAATTGACTTTTCTGAGTTTGATTTTACCTTTGGACTTTAAGTCTTAAGTTACATGTTGGAGTTAATCACTAGCCATAAGAGTGACAGTGGAGCGTGGGCTGGCCTTTCTACATGACTTGAATGGGTGCCCTAAATCACTTCGTTTTTGGCAATGGAATCCAAGCTTCCCGTATGATTCATTACAGAGAGCGCCGGTTCAAATCCGTAACATGAAGCCAACTACGGGGGCTGTACAGAGAGTCGAACCTCCACGCCGGAACAGACGGCCCGTTTTTTGCCGTGTTCTCTTATCACAGAATTCGGTATTCAACGATGTTTCGCGCCCGCCACGTAGGCTTCGCGAGCTGACATGGCCTCGAGCGAGCTGAGTGGACCGGTTGCGAATCCGCCAAGATTTTTTGCGAGACTAGCGATGGTTTCGTCAACTTTTGGCGTTGGTTGAAGCCTTTATCCTTCAGTGAAACCGAGTCGCGAGGTCCGAAATGGCTGATTTTGCCGAAAGATTATCGTCGCATTGTCAGTGAACTCGGGTTTCGACCATCGAATTTCAGTGAAGTCGATTATTTTTCTAATTCACGTTTTGATAAATCTATCGGATGTTATTGGTGGATATTTTTTGCATGAAATCTGTAAATTTGAACTTGCAAATGCGAACGTTTGAACGGACATTCTTTACGATATCGTCCAGTGCAATGGCTACCCCCTCCAGCTCGAACTCCGCAGGCCGGTTCACCAGCATGCCGCACCTCTCGCCTGCTCCATCCGTTGTCCAAGGTGGAGCACCCCCCACCCGTCGCGTGGAGGCTTCCGGGATGGACCACATCCCCTTTCTGGCACGCATGCGCCGTTTGCGTGATGGCGCTTACGAGGCTCCAGGCGGCGAGATGGAGTACAACCTGCAGCCGTTGGTGGGTGATGACATTTGAGCTCTCGCACGCGGCGAGCATGTGCCACTGGCATCGGATTCTCGCCACTATTCGGACGCCGGTATTGCGCCAGTCCGCGGGTGGAACAAGGCTGCCATGCGTGCCAGGACAGCACCCGGGTTCGCATCATCGCCGTCCATGACTTCACCGTCGGTGAAGCCAACTGACAAGGACGCGTCGACGGAGCGGACAGTCGCGGGCAGCCTGGGCAAGAGTTTTTGGACAACCGAGCGCGACAGTAAGTTGGTCAAGATGGCGCTCGCGCACATGGCTGAGTTCTACGGGAGCAGTTGCTGGATGACGAAGCTGCACGACCGCATCGCGCCACGCCTGTCAAGGGAGTTCTGCATGGTCGACGACATGACACGTGTCCAGATTCGGTCAAGGCTAGCTAATGTTGCTGCTCGTTGGAAACTTGCGTTTGTGCTCGTGGGTCAGAGTGGGATTGGCCTGAACCGTCGTACGTGGCAAATTGAGCTGTCTGCTGAAAAATGAGAAGACATTCGTAACAAGAATCCGGAGCAGGGGAAGCTGGAGGGCAAACCACTTCCGTGGTTTGACAAAGCAACCCAACTCTTCGCACGTGACAAGGCATGCGGCGAGAATGTGCTAACTAGCGAAGCAGCGACGCAGGGGAGTCTGGCGAACCCATCGACCTGACCGCTGATGACGATGGGATGGCCCGTCCGGCTAAGCGTAAGCCCGTGCTTGATCGACACATCGACACCGTGGACAGGATGGTCCGTACACCATCCAAAGCAGAGTGCGTTATCTCTGATGATGGTCCAAAGACAAGCTATGACATGGCAGTGAAGTTCATCGACATCGACAACAACATTCATGTTCGCAATGAATTGTTCTGTTTGGATGCCATGAAAGTTGACTGGGCACTATGCGCAAACTACGTGTACAGTTCAGGGGAGTTGCACATAGAGGTCATTAGCCGCTTCCTCGGGTGTGATCCAACCACCGCACCCATGGCGTTTGTGGACAAGCCCATGCGTCCACCCCTGCCAAAGTTGACACCACGCCCAAAGTTCTCAACTTATGTTGCTAGTTCAATGGAAGTGAGAAACGGTAAACATTCTAACATCATGTGTGCTCCCCTCCCATCTTGTTGCAACGAAACTGAACCTCATGTCAGGAGTGCATGCCGCGAAAATATTCTGAGTTATCTGACTGTGCCTGTTAACATAAGCACCACGTCGACGAAGTGGAACAATGACATGCACATGGTTGCCATCGATAGCCCCAACGCAATCGCAGAACCACGGCAGGTAGTCCATGCGGCCGAGCCATGGAGCATGGATGCGCGATTGATCACGTGGGAAGCGGATGACAGCATGCGCCAAGGAATTGATGGCAGTGACGACTTCGCGTAGCACACGGCAGATGGTAGCTGGGGGCCCCTCTGAAACCTCTCCATGAGGTCACGGATGGAGAGGCCATGCGTGACGCACTGGAGCCAAATGAATACTTTTTCGTCGACAGAGAGTCTGGTGTCCGTTAGCGATGTGTACCGGCGGATGATGTCGATCAGTGCGTACCACGCATCACGGCTCATGCGCATCATGTTGTATATGCGCATAGGATGGCCTCCATGAAGTTCATGCAGCCACGCCAGTCCAGTCAGCACCCCGTCCAACATCGGCTGCCCGTTCACATGGGTGGTGGCACGTCTTGCCACCACGTCAACAACTTGGTGAAGAAGTGCATGAAGGACAAGCTGCACTTGCAGCGCTCGACGGATAGCTAGGGAACGTGCCGAGAAGCGAGGGTGATCCATGTAGAAAACGCGCGACTGATGTGACTTGTCCACCCACGCGTGCACCCACTAGTACTCATCGTGCCGTTGGTGCCTACCAACGGCTTGCTCAAACAGACAAACGGCTAGTACGCGACCCGAGCATGGCGACACGCCTGACTACAAGGCGAGAAGTCGGCCGCCCGGGTTCAAACCTACATGTGGCCGAACCTATGGTTGAATTTCAGTGAATACCACAGAAGGGAGGGAAAAGGGTGGGAAAGGGCGGTTGATACAGGATAGTTTAAAGATGTAGCTGAAAGCGGGAATGGATGTCACTTTCTTTCAACTATGGGAAAAACAGGTCCAGATCGTTGATTACTGAATTCTGTGACAAGAGAACACGACATTTGTCCTCGAATTCAAGCCCATGAGTGATCGCATCGTCAGACCCCGGCATAGAGCAGGGGCTATGGCTAGAGCGAGGGCGGCGAGGGGGAGGCTCGCCGGACGCGCGGGCGGACGGACGGAGGCTCGGCCACCATCCCCATCGCGCCACGTGGACGTCGTGGGAACGCTCTCGACGGCCGGGCTGGCGGCAGCGGCGTCTGCTGCAGCAGCGGAGGCGGTGGCACCCGGTGGCCGTCGAGCAAGCGGCGGGCCCAGGAGCGTCGTGCGGAGGAAGGTGAAGGGTGAGGAGACGAAGGAAGGGGAGATGAGGGAGGAGGGAAGGGAGGGGCGGCGGCAGGGGGTGGGAAAGCGGAGGGCAGAGTCGGCGTTGGAAGTGGACGACGATTTGAATCTGACTGCTCAGGAGAAGAAGAGGGGAGGACGAGGGGGAAGGAGACGTGCAGCGGGAGGAAGAGTTGGAGGAGAGGGAGACGGAGAGGGGGGGAGAAAGAGGAGGAGGAGGAACGCAGCAGGGAGCGGGGAGGGCGAAGTGGCGCCAACAAGCGGAGGAGAAGCAGCAGGGGCAGCAGCTGAGGTCAGCAGGCAGGAGGAAGGGGCGTCAAGGAAACGGGGCAGGGGACGAGGCGTGGCAGTGGCCGATGTTGCGACGGTTGAGGAGGCAGAGGCGGCGAATGAAAGGGAGGAGGCCGAAGTTGGTGGTGGGGTAGATGTAAAGGTGGATGACGCAGGTGGCGGTGGCGGTGTCGGTGTCGGTGTTGGTGTCGGTGTCGGTGGCGGTGTCGGT
>SZWC01013647.1:21161-31550 GCA_023375785.1 Penium margaritaceum | reverse complement strand
CAACTCTAATGAAAAACAAGGAAGATTTCAAACCTCAACTTTTAACATCAAAGATTGCTCCTCTTGCGCATGGCCAGAGTTGAGCCTAGCCCCTAAGTAAAGAAGAATGTTTTTCCTAGCGTCAAACAGAGCCTATCTTCACCATCTTTGCATGTAATAGCCGGACCTCTGCAGCTATTTGTCTTCATGTTTTTCACTTTTCGGTCCAGCCTTCCATGTACGAATACGATATTGTTTTTCTCCTTAGTAGAGTTTTGACACTTGTCATTGAAACACACTTTCTTCCTTTCTCTAATATACTGAAGTGTACTATCTCCCCAAATCAACTTTTGCTTTGTAACTTATACCGCTCACCATCTTTTTTCCACCTGGTGTCACAATGGTACACTTTGGTAATATTGAAACCCACAAAACTCAACCAATGATAACCGAACCCCACAGTGAGCAGCTCAGTCATGGAGAGGTATGGTTTACCGGCAAATGGACTTAACAAAAGATTGACATTTGTTCGTTATAAGAACAAGCAACATCATCTATTGACTACATCATCCTATGAGGCTTACATTGTGGTATGCATTTTGCCGATTGATCATCCATGGACCCTCACCACAACCTGTCTTCTCCAACCAGACATCACTCAACCTGCGTACGAGTATTGTTTTGTGGGCTTCCACTTGTCCCAGGATGGTGTCCACCCCCTTGCATGGTGGACTTTGAGATTGCTCTATCATTTTCAGGAATGGAGTTGTGCATGATACGCGCCATATTCTTCGCGGTCGAGACCCCGACACTCAGTGGTCTGTATCGGTGCCGAGTGAGACCCATTCAGGCTTGTTTGGGATGTTCATCACGGATTGTGCCGTATCAGCGGTCGAGACCCAGGCACTCGGTGGTTTGTACCGGTGCATCGAGGAGACCCAGTGTTGTAGTGTGAACTTTTTTCAATCAGAAAGGTTTTCCTGACGTCTGGACGCTGCGTGTTTTGTATAGTTCTTGTATTTTTCTCTGTGGTCGGGACCCACGCACTTGGGGACATCTTCCAATGTCACGAGGAGGCTGATTTGGATGTGTTTAGGTTGTGTGGAGTATGTTATCCCCGCCCACTTGTTTGGGCTTACCAGGGGTGATGGGAGCTGGTGGGCTAGATAAAAGTGCCCCTATAAAGGCCATTTAGGGGCTCATTTGTATGTCCTCCATGTTTTTAACACACTGCTTCCGAGCCAAATTTTGGCGATGTGATTGTTTTCTTGTACCTAGAGCTTGTTCCTATATTTGCATGTATGCCCTGATTGATTCTTCTCGTGGTACGAGAGCCAGGGGCGTGTGAGCTGCGATGAAACAGAAATAGTTAGAGACATTGTGAGGAAGCGCCACATGGCACCACATGGATAGTAACGTGCGGGAGGAATTGTCATTGTATGAGCAACAACAGCTGCCACAACCCTCACATGTAGTAACACGTGCAGCTGGGTTGCAGGAGGAGCAAACAAGAAAGGAGGCTGCTAAACAAGAAAAATAGGGAAATTGGCACGCTGGTTCTTGCAGCAGCGGCCATGAGCTGTAGGTGAGTAGCAACAAAAGTCGCATCTGTAGCAGCAGCCTCTGCAAAGGCAGCAGCTACTGCAGCAATGTGCAACAGCAGCTGTAGTAGCGCAGCAGCAGCAGCAACAACATTGGCAGCCGTGGCACAAAATCAAGAGTAGCACATAGCATCGGTACCACACATCAGTAGCTGCAGCATCAGTAGTCGCAGCAACAGCTGTAGTAGTGGCCATAGCAGAAACTGCAAACATAGCCAAAAAAACAGCCACCGGAGTCACAGCTGCCATAGCAGCCGCATTAGCAGCCACAACATCAATATCCGAGATAGTAGTTGTAGCAGCCATAGGAGCAACTGTAGCAGCTGTAGCAACATAGTAGCAGCAGCAGCTGTAGCAGTGCGATAGTAGCACCAGGCAGCATTAGCTGCAGCAGGATTAGCAGTAGTAGGAGTAGCAGCAACACTAGCAGTAGGCTGTAACATGGACGTCTGCAAACAGAAGCAGTAGTAGCTGCATGCAGGAGCAAGCAACAACAGACATAGTTATAGCAGCCAAAGCTACAGCAGCAACAGCATGAGGCTGCAGCGGTAGCAACAAGACGTGCTGCATGGGCTCTGTGCAACAGCATGGAAGTCACCCTGCCGGCGATTGTCCCATGATTTTCTTGCGACCGCCGGACCGGAGCCGGGTGACAGAAAGAAAAGACAGTTAAAGCAAAGGGGACTGCACACCCAAAAGAGGGAGCAGCCAAGCAACTTCTCGATGAAGGCGTCCCTCGACTAATGACCTGGGAATATGGTGAGAAAAAAAGGATTTCAGGTGGCTTTTCAACAATTGAGGTGGTCAAGAATGATTCTTGGAATGGGATCTCTCGCCAAATCACCAAGGTATTTGATGAGCTACCAAACCTGTGGCGACGCCCTATCTGTGCACCACAGCAGTGCCATCAGCGTGAAGGTAATGATCTCCTACCTCCGCACGTCTACGAATGTGAACACAACAAACCTGTGAAACCAAGTGCTGGTCACCTTGGACCGGCTTCTTTCTTTCCTTGAGCGGCATTCGTGCCGCCATGATCTCATTCTCAATGTGAATGAAATGATGTGACAGCAGGCGCCTTCTGATTTTACCTGCTACAGTTGTGGTGATGGGCATCATGGGTGGCGTCGCTGTCAGCAGCGAGGCTAGCACCCGCCTTGGCTTTGACCACGTGATCCCTTCTGGGCTTCACAGCATTCGGACCTGCGTGATATGTCATCCCCCCCCACTGGGGCTGTGGGCTACTAGGTTCTCTATGGTGAGCTACTAGATTTGAAGCGGATGGTGGAGGACCTAAATGACCGCGTCGCCATTGTGTCTTTGCTTTTGACTAGCCCTTCCTCCCCTTCACTTTCCTCTGTTGCGGATTCCTAGTGGCCTTAATCAGATTTACCGTCCCATGCCGCAGTCATTCTCTCGCTTTTGCACCCTTCTACTGGCATTGAGGCTTCCTGAGGCAACTCCCCTGTTTCCAGTTGAACCAGTCGGGCTCGTGCTCGACATCAGCGACGACTCATGTCACGTCGTGCTTGTCTTGTCTTGAACTTCTACGACCTCGCTGGCTTCTGTAATTCTGAAGGTCAAGGGGGAGAGTCTGTGCCCATCGACTGTGACCATGGGAGTAGGCGTGATTGTGCTTGCAACCCTACACAGTTTTGGTGAGGTAGCAGCCGTGCAAGCAGCGATGGCTACCGCGATGGTCCACTCGGTTCCACCAGCTGCACTATCCCCATCTGTTCCACATGTATCAACAGTACCAATAGCAGATGGAGCAGCGATATAGGAGCTTGCTACAATTGGAGGTATGGAGGCAGTAGACCTGGGTCCGCGTGGTCAGGCATAGAGGCAGTTGGGTATCGTTTGTGCGAGATGGATGGCGAACATGCGGAGCTGGAGTCCTCCATGAGTACAGCATTTTGACCGGATCATGTAGATTCTAGGGGTGTAGGGGAGGCCAGTGATGCGACTGATGCGGCAGAGGCATGCGATGTCTTCCATTTCTTGCCTGTTGGTTTGGACCATTCATTCGACCGAGAGGCATTGGAGTCAGCCTTTGAGGGGGAGGTGATTGCTCAGGAGGCGTTACTTTAGTGTCTCGTTTACCTTGAGCATCAGTCTGTTAAGCACCTTCCCCTGGAGGCCTCTCATCTGCAGCAGGTGAAAAGTCCCATAGGAGAGACAGAGTACCGGAACTACATGCTGGATGATGTTGGGTCCCACGCTGCTACATCCATATCACACAACTTAGAATTGACGGCTTCTGTCTCGTCAGATTCTACTACTTTAGACACAAGCCATGAGCTTTGTGAGAGTGACTCGGCCTCCCTTCAAGGAGAGCTTGCTCAGATTCCCACCAATCCTGCAGTCATGGCTGCACGGGTGAAGCTCTTGGTTGCAATACGGTAGCTTGTAGATGCTTGTTGTGTGAGCCTTGTTGCTGCCTCTGCATTCACCACCATTTCTTACCGGCTTCACAATGTCGAGGAGGGAAATGTTTATCTCACTGACACGNAGCTTAGTGAGAATGACTCGGCCTCCCTTCAAGGAGAGCTTGCTCAGATTCCCACCAATCCTGCAGTCATGGCTGCACGGGTGAAGCTCTTGGTTGCAATACGGTAGCTTGTAGATGCTTGTTGTGTGAGCCTTGTTGCTGCCTCTGCATTCACCACCATTTCTTACCGGCTTCACAATGTCGAGGAGGGAAATGTTTATCTCACTGACACGGAGTACCTACTAGATCAGATCCATTTCAGAGTGCTGCAAGCAGCTATGGAGGACGCCAGGGCTGATGTTCACGCAGCAGAGATGGTTGTTGCTAAAGCAAGAGAGGCATTGACAGCTCCTCACGCACAGACCATGGCTCCTACATCATTTGTGCCGTCGCAGATGAGCACAATTGCCTCTTTTGCTTCTATCCAGGTCTCGGCTCCATCTTCCTCCTCAGCACACCGAGGATCATGCACTCTGCTGTTCATGGATGTATCTCTCAGTCCAGGGATGGACCAGGCTGTTGCAGTCCGATCTGGCAGTCTGATGCACCGGCAGGACGTTCAGGGTGCAGATCCTGGAGATGTTGTGTTGGTTGTCGAGGATAGCATTAGGGTTCTAGTTACAGATGCAGGTGCACACCAGGGAGGCGCTGAGGTAGTGTGTGCAGCCTATGGCCACACTGAACGAGTTATCGTGGTAGCTGTTTCTCCAGTGACCACAAGAGATGGACTTGCTTCTACGACCTCACACACTTATGGTGCTTTCGGTAGCTACATCCCTACTCTAGTGAGTTCTGACACAGACGAGGATACCACAGAGAGTACAAGAGATTGGGACCTGTAGGAGACTCCCAATGTGGGACTTGGTTAGTGACCCGGTTGTGGTGGTGTATGAGTGGTGTCAGATGTGGCAACAGTTATAGCTCCTTCTCTTCATCTCAGGTGCTCCCATATTGTCCTCAGCTTTAGTCGATNTAGAGATTTATGCATGGAAGAGGAGTAGTTTTACTCCAGCACAGTGGATGTACGGAGTAGAGCTTTGTAGGATTGCATCGGTGGAGATTTTTCTCTTTAGATATCGGGTTGCTGACGGCCTCGGCAACATAGGGGGAGTGTTGTTGTGTGGGCTGTAAACCGACTCCGAGTGCGATGTGCATGGTTGACATTGCAACCTCATCAGTAGGTTGCTTGTTGCTGGCTTTATGCATCCGGTGCATTTTGGCGACGAGTTCAACGACTACATCATTATTGGAGACGACTTGTCAGCTAGGGGGAGTGTTGTTGTGTGGGCTTCCACCCGTCCCAATGGGGTGTCCACCCCCTCGCATGGTGGACCTTGAGGTTGCTCTAGCAATCGATNTATGGTGCTTTCGGTAGCTACATCCCTACTCTAGTGAGTTCTGACACAGACGAGGATACCACAGAGAGTACAAGAGATTGGGACCTGTAGGAGACTCCCAATGTGGGACTTGGTTAGTGACCCGGTTGTGGTGGTGTATGAGTGGTGTCAGATGTGGCAACAGTTATAGCTCCTTCTCTTCATCTCAGGTGCTCCCATATTGTCCTCAGCTTTAGTCGATGTAGAGATTTATGCATGGAAGAGGAGTAGTTTTACTCCAGCACAGTGGATGTACGGTGTAGAGCTTTGTAGGATTGCATCGGTGGAGATTTTTCTCTTTAGATATCGGGTTGCTGACGGCCTCGGCAACATAGGGGGAGTGTTGTTGTGTGGGCTGTAAACCGACTCCGAGTGCGATGTGCATGGTTGACATTGCAACCTCATCAGTAGGTTGCTTGTTTCTGGCTTGATGCATCCGGTGCATTTTGGCGACGAGTTCAACGACTACATCATTATTGGAGACGACTTGTCAGCTAGGGGGAGTGTTGTTGTGTGGGCTTCCACCCGTCCCAATGGGGTGTCCACCCCCTCGCATGGTGGACCTTGAGGTTGCTCTAGCAATCGATGAGGTGCAGTTTTGTGTGACATGTGCAATTATTTGTGCCTTCAAGACATAGGCACCCGATAGTACTAGTGCCTTGGGAGTCCCATTTATGCATGTTTGGGATGTTTCTCACGTATTGTACCGTGTTGGCGGTCTAAACCCGGGCACTCAGTGGTTTGTACTGGTGCGTCCCCGGAGATCCCGTGTTGCTTTGTTCCTGACGTTTGGATGATGAAAACAAGATCACACGTGTTTTGTACATTGTTTGTATCTTCTCAATGGTCAAGACCTGGGAACCCGAAGACACCTTCCGATGCCAGGAGGAGACCAAGTTGGATGTGTTTACGTTATGTGGAGTGTGTTATCACATCCTGCTTGTTTGGGCTCGTCGGGGGTGATGAGGCCTAGTGGGCTAGTCGCCAGTACCCATATACAAGCCATGCATGGGCTCATTTGTATCTCCTCCGCGTTCGTAACGCAATGTGTCCTAGACTTTGCCAAATTCTGGCGTTGTCGTTGTTCCCTCATCACCAAAGCTTGTGGCTCCATTTGCAGACCCTGCATTCCCTAATTGATTCTTCTCAGCCACATTTGTGACAACATGGACACACCCCAAAACTAGTCACCTGAAGAGTTCATCCAAATCTGTTGTGTCAATGAAAAATGACTCCACATCACAATTGCTATGTTTTGACTTCAAAAGTCATGCCAGATGGCAAAAGGGCCTCTGACCCACTACATGCAATCACTCCGCATCCTTTGACACACGTAAGACATGTTGGTTTGAGGTATAACAGCTTGAGAAGATGCATAGAAGCTTCCAAGAGACACAGCCGCTGACTAGGCGTCGGTGCCTGGTCAGACAGTGACGACGGTCACAAGTCGTACACACAACGGCAAGGGTCTGACTAGGAGACACAAGGCAAATTTTCATAAAGCTTCAATATCATTGGCAGAGAGAAATGGCAAATGACAGGTCCATGGCATAAGTACCTGCCGCTGCGCACAGCGGGTGTCGCACGCGGCAGCAGAAGATCTGTCCGAAAACCGGCCGAAAACCACTGTTTNAGGCGTCGGTGCCTGGTCAGACAGTGACGACGGTCACAAGTCGTACACACAACGGCAAGGGTCTGACTAGGAGACACAAGGCAAATTTTCATAAAGCTTCAATATCATTGGCAGAGAGAAATGGCAAATGACAGGTCCATGGCATAAGTACCTGCCGCGGCGCACAGCGGGTGTCGCACGCAGCAGCAGAAGATCTGTCCGAAAACCGGCCGAAAACCACTGTTTTGGCCATAACTCAGGGCAGACATGTTAGAACGCTACGCCGTCTGAACCTAGACATGCAAAATCACAAGTCGGACACTACAACTGGTCACATGCATGTATTTGGCATCTAGCGGTGGACACACAATGCAAAAACGTGCAAATCAGGTTCACGACCAGTCCACCGATAAACTCCTAGGTGCTGCAGAAAAACTGCAGGTGGTCCCGAGCAGCGTCCAAAGCTCTGGGACGGTCGTCGGTCAGCTCCAAGCTGATAATCCGCCACCAAACAATGCACAGGTACCATCAAGGTCCGCATCAGGGATCTGCACGGGTATGGACACGGCCGAATGGTCAAAGTGAACTGTACATGTTGACAAGAACGTCACAAATCACAACACTCCTCCATGACCCGATGGTACGCATGTCCATACACGTGCAGCACTGAAATGAGTATGACAAGAAGTGCAAAACCAATCATGACACAGACAAAAACATACCCCACACTCAACCACTCTCAGGCACGGGGCAAAGCTCAACACAACAAATGGCCACCAGNCACAAGGCAAATTTTCATAAAGCTTCAATATCATTGGCAGAGAGAAATGGCAAATGACAGGTCCATGGCATAAGTACCTGCCGCTGCGCACAGCGGGTGTCGCACGCGGCAGCAGAAGATCTGTCCGAAAACCGGCCGAAAACCACTGTTTTGGCCATAACTCAGGGCAGACATGTTAGAACGCTACGCCGTCTGAACCTAGACATGCAAAATCACAAGTCGGACACTACAACTGGTCACATGCATGTATTCGGCATCTAGCGGTGGACACACAATGCAAAAACGTGCAAATCAGGTTCACGACCAGTCCACCGATAAACTCCTAGGTGCTGCAGAAAAACTGCAGGTGGTCCCGAGCAGCGTCCAAAGCTCTGGGACGGTCGTCGGTCAGCTCCAAGCTGATAATCCGCCACCAAACAATGCACAGGTACCATCAAGGTCCGCATCAGGGATCTGCATGGGTATGGACACGGCCGAATGGTCAAAGTGAACTGTACATGTTGACAAGAACGTCACAAATCACAACACTCCTCCATGACCCGATGGTACGCATGTCCATACACGTGCAGCACTGAAATGAGTATGACAAGAAGTGCAAAACCAATCATGACACAGACAAAAACATACCCCACACTCAACCACTCTCAGGCACGGGGCAAAGCTCAACACAACAAATGGCCACCAGAAACATCCCGCGTGCTAGTGCCTTCATCAAGAAGTCAGCATGCTGCAGGTTAGTACGAACACATATGACATAGATCACGTGTCGCTCCACCAGAGCACGCACAAAGTGATGCTCAACCGCAATGTGCTTGGTGCGATTGTGAAAGACACCAGAGTTTTTCGCAATGGCAAGAGCACTCTGGTTGTTGCAACGAAGCATAATGGCAGGTACTGACTGACCCAACCCACGGAACAAGCGTTGCAGCCAAACTGCCTCAGCGGCCCCTACACCCAGAGTAACATACTCTGCCTCCGATAAGCTACGTGCAATGCAACCCTGCTTTCCGCTACGCCAGGACACAACGGTACCATCGAGCAGGAACACGTAACCGGTGCGACTACGTCCATCTGGACTCTAGGCCTAGTCGCAGTCGATGTAGTCGTAAAGGACCACCGAACACTGCCAGCGAAAGTAGAGTCCAAGGTACGGTGGGGAGACCACGTACTGCACCACTTGCACAGCCACATGAAGGACTCTAGCACGTGGAGCCTGTAAAAATTGTGCAAGGGGGTTGATGGCGAAGGTGATGTCAGGACGTGTGGTAGTGACCAGGCACATCAGAGATCCGATGGAACGGAGGTATCCAATGTCTCCCTTAACTGTGTGGGATCATCCACCTTTAGGGCATTCCATGCGTCAGGTGTGAGAGGTGTGGAGGCCGTGTGCACTACGCTAAGGAGGTTGCTGAAGCGCTCCCCCACAACACGTGCTTATCGAGCCTGATGCAACAGTAGTGTCTGACGTCTACGGTCTCTCACGATCTCCATGCCAAGAAACACCATTGCAGGACCAAGGTCCTTCATCCTATAGGCAGTCTAGAGGAGAGCCTTGGCCTCCTTCACGGCCTCCATAGAAGGAAACGCGATCAAAAGGTCGTCAACATAGACCAAGACGACGGTGAACCGCTCGTTACCGGTTAACGAGCGGAACCGGTGATCTCCTGGTTCCAACACTAAGGAGACTGCTTGAGGTCGTTCAAGGACTTGCGCAAGTGCCAGACCTTGTCACCGTCCTCAAAGCCAGGTGGTTGAGCCACGTAAATCTCCTCATCTAGAGAGCCATGGATGAACGCATTGTTCACGTCCATCTGGTGTTGTTTCCAGTCATGCTGAGCCACTACACCAAAGAGAGCGTGAGTTGAGGTCATGCGGCCAACAGGGGCAAAGGTGTCAGTGTAATCAATTCCCTCGATCTGAGAGTACCACTTGACGACCAAGCAAGCCTTGTGGCGTTCCAGTGGGCCATCCGGCTTCACTTTCTTGCAAAAGATCCACTTGATTTGAATAGCCTTCCTTCCAAGTGCAAGGTTGACTAGCTCGTAAACTCNTTTCCAGTCATGCTGAGCCACTACATCAAAGAGAGCGTGAGTTGAGGTCATGCGGCCAACAGGGGCAAAGGTGTCAGTGTAATCAATTCCCTCAATCTGAGAGTACCACTTGACGACTAAGCAAGCCTTGTGGCGTTCCAGTGGGCCATCCGGCTTCACTTTCTTGCAAAAGATCCACTTGATTTGAATAGCCTTCCTTCCAAGTGCAAGGTTGACTAGCTCGTAAACTCTGTGCTCTTGGATGGCATGAAGCTCATCCTTGCAGGCAACACGCCAAGCGTGAGCATCCTGTGATGAGAGAGCTTCCCTCAGTGTGCCCGGGTCAGGTGCCATAGAGGGAGAGCTCTGATCGGCAAGAGCACACGCCTCAGTGCTAGGTCTGACGACCACAAGGTTAGCTGTTGCATCACAAGCGATATGAAACTCGCGAGTGACAAGATCATGCCGTATGGGGCACGCTGGATGTACCTCTGTGTACTCAGTGCAGACACTTAGGCG
>SZWC01013646.1:66360-78900 GCA_023375785.1 Penium margaritaceum | reverse complement strand
CCCCCCCCCCCCCCCCCCCCCCTCTCCGACAGATCCTCCTTCTAACTCAAATATCCTTCCCTCCATAAATTCTTGAACCCCCTCCCCTGAAAGCATCTGTCTCTACCTACGTTTTGGGGCCACGGGTAATCTGACATCCATCCTCCATGCCATGGCACACCTTCCTCTTGAACGATGCCTCAGCTTGATGTATACAACCAGGAGAATGTGGAAAAGAACATTGAAATAAGTACAATACGTTAACATGGTCACACATGATGGTGAAAACAGTGACAGATGTAACACAGGAAAGACTGCAAACATATCACCCATATCACATAGAACCATCCGTTTCCTCCCATTCGGTGCCAGCCTGCCTCAAACGCTTGGCATGCTGGTCCTCATCGTCCTCCTTTTATGTGTACTCAGAGGAGGAAGTCTCCTACTCCTCTGAATCTTTAGTTTCCTCGTAGTCCGCATCCTGTTCGGACGCATCCATCGCTGCAGTGTTGTGGTCAAAAGCAGGGATGTCACACGGTTCTGTGTCCAAAGGATTGTCATCATCCCCTGTGCATGCCCCTCCATCCGCAGCAGGATGATCATCTACATGCAAGTACACACGATACACATCGTCCACGTGTTCACTCTACTGTTATGTACATCTGGACCGCAGTTCATTCAGCAAGGATGTGATTGCTGCCAAATCTGTAGCATGCTCAGCTGCCAAGTGTATAGGTGACAATGTTGAGTCATTCTTGCAACAGCGTGCAATGTGACGATTGTGACCACAACGGGTGCAAATGGCATCGTGCTTCAGACACGCACAGTGGCATTGTCTAGCATAGCAGTCTGTCACACAAGTATAAGTCACGCGTTGCCATGAAACAACAAGAGATCATGCCTGTACAAAACACAATGTCATTTGATATCCTGTGTCGTGGTCGGTGATGAGTGTTGTGTCCTCCTGCACTACTGTTGGTATGCTTTGGAAAGCTTCTTTGTGAACCATGTTTGAATCTCCTTGTCCTCCTGTGGGGCTACTGACCATGCCACCGGTACCAAGTGGAGGTTGGCATCCCAGATCTGGGCAATGAGCAACAACTGATTGTGTCCATTCTTCAGGAACGTAAGGTCAATGGTAATAAGTTGGGGACATGGGCCCATCCTACACGGCATGTACCATGTGCAAAAAATTACCGCTAGAGCCGCATGTCCTTGTCCTACTCCGCGTGTGCCATGGTGCTTGGATCGCCCTTCTTCACCTTCACCGCCATACATTGGAAGTGGACCATATGTAACGTAGGTGTGTAAATTGAGTGTAGCAGGAGGGCCAGATCGGCCCTCCCTCATTGTGGTCGAGAGGGGTGGTTGGACACCACCCCTCAACTGCTTCGCTCTGTTCTGAGAGTGGCAGCCGCTGTCGCTGTCAAATGGGTGGTGTACCCCGACAGCGGCGCTGTCAGCTGACAACCTGACGTAGGCCCAGCTTCGCCGCTGTCATTTCACAGCCCGAGATTTACGGGCTTTCAGCTGACGTGGCACAGTTCATCCACGTGTACATGAAAAGTCGACAGCGGAAATGCGAAGAGAACGCATGCCTGTGCCGCTGTCGCGTTCGAAGACTTTTGATAGGCGTTTCAAAAATGAATATGCTATAGAAACCAGATATTAATCGACCTCCGTCCATTTTCGGTTAATGACGGCGATCCAGGCTTCAATATCGTGAATAATTTCCCGATGTGTAATTTGGTCCTGGAAGCAGACAGCGACAGCGCCGTTGTCAAACCTGCTTGGTTTTCAGCCGCTGTGAGGACTTTCACAACTTACGAGTGGAAACCACCTTGACAGCGACAGCGAAGTGTGGTGCAGTTTATGCGTTCCTCGTTTTGTAGTGAAATTCGCTGTGATGACGTGAGTCTTTGTACGGAATGTCCGTGCGCATGCACGTGTGCCTGTTGTTTCCTGATGTAAATGTTGTCGCACAATGAACAGTTGCTTTGACAGCGACAGCAGACAGCGGCTCTCAGAAGAGAGCGAAGCAAACATGGCGAGGACTGGCCGGCGGCCAGCCCTTCACTGGCCGCCAGCCACCTGGCTGCCGGCTGGCTGGACAGCCGGCGGCCAGTCAGGTGACCGGCCAGCCATCGGCCGACCACCTGCTGGCCGTAGATCAAGCTGGGCGCTCGATCGGCAGCCAGGAGGCCGCGGGGCTTCCAGGGTTGATGCCTGTAGCCTCGAGCCCATGTCCTCACCCTCTCCTCCTTGCCTCCTCAAATGAGCCAGGCAAAGAGTAGCGCAAGAAAGTGAGGGAGTGAGGCACGAGAGAAAAATAAAAGCGCCGGCGCGAAATCGCTAGACGTACTTCGAATGCAATGATTTCGCGCCGTCGCGTAAAAAACACAACTCTAGTTCGCTTATTACAAAATGAGTTTTGTTTATGGAAAACTCGTGCAAAATCAGGAGTTTGGTATCATATACCCCTCGTTTCAGACCCAGAACAAGGAGGAAGGTAAAATTGGATAATTCAAAAATTCAAGTCTCCTTGTATGGGTCATTGATGACGATTGCTCCCAAGAGTCAGACGAAGGGTAAAACTCCTCCAGCAAGCTCTGCATACAATTTTTCAAAATCCGACAACGAATTTCGTGCAACAACAGAGACTCGACATGTTACAATGGTTTCCAAATCCATACAAGTTCAAAAGCTCTTGACAAGCTCTACTTCATCCTCCCAACTCCTCTAAGTTTCTTCTCCGCTCAAAGGGGGCTAGGTGGTTTTTTATTGGATGGGGTGGGGAGTTTCCACCACTAAAACCACCAGTTTTCCTCTATTTCAAGGTTTCCTCTTCCCTCCTTCAATCAAAAACTGAAACAAAGCTCCTCCCTAAGGCTAGGAGCCCTCGAGGCCTGAGAGGAAAAGAAAATAAAAGAAATTGATACTTTGGGAATTTGGGGAAGCCTCCTCATCACCGTAGGGCACAAGGGAGTCGCATCCCAGAGGGTACAAGAACACCAAGAGGACTCAAGGGGAGACCAAGGAATACCAGAAGACAAAAGATAAGACAAGAGGAGTGAGGGAGGTGCATGCGAGGATGCAAACTCTAGGTTAGAGTTGAAATCCCACCTCTCGTCCTTTTTAGTAGTGTTTAACTTCTTGTATTTCTCTTTGTTTTTTTCTTTGCTTTGTTTCCCAATGTTTCATAGCTTGCCTAGAGGCGTAAGTCACGGCTTACGGTGTAAGCTTGAATCAACTTGATTGTGCCGGCCGTGGCAGCGTAGAAAGTGGGTTGTTTTCTACCACATACGAGTCCCGACTGTGGCGGCCTAGGAAATAGAAAACTCTACTATGTGGTTGTACCGACTATGGTGGCCTAAAAAAAAAAATTTTATTCTATACCTACCTCACCGATTGTGAGAGCATGGACACCACAAGAGATGGCTTCTCTCCGAGGTTGTAGGATGACCCTCACAAAGGACTTCACATACTAGATGCACGCACAATAGAATGACAAGTGCTGGACCATCCAAGATCAACGAGGACAAGGTGGTGACTGTCTCACCACACATCCTCAACGAACTCCAAGTATTGGGAGCTACCACCACGAGCATGGTAGCCAAAGCAATGGCAGGCGTACCGTCAAAGGCAGCTCGCACTAAACTCGGCGACACTGAGAATCATGCCAAAGCCAAAAAATGCGTAATGAGCATGTCAACGTGCACGCGGGCGACTTCCACAAGAAAGAAGAAGGGCTCGAGGAGGACCACCCGCGCATAGACCCTGATGAATAGCACGGCGTGGATGACGGCAAAGGCAAAAAGGATTGCAATCACCATCATCGTCGTGCAGCAAACTCAAGTCGATTGCTCAAGAGGAGTAAAGCTTTTGAAAAATCACACAAAGTTGTCGACAACAATGAGGCTATCGAAAGTGGCAAAGCCACCAAAAGCAGTCACGTGAGAAGTTCTCACAAGCACGAGCTGGATGATGCCACACCAAAGGAAATTCATGCTAACTTTTAGAGGTTTGCTAAGTTGGCTGCCAAGGCGGCAGGGTGACCCAAGATCAGTACCAACGATGTAGGTGCAATACCACCCAAAGGAGTGGGGGTAGACCTCCCTTCCTATGATGTTGTTGCGATGGGGTAGAGCCACGCCCACTCGACCGTTGCCATTGACAACTGCTTTCTCCGGAAGGTGGGACTCCTTGGAGGCGTGTACGTGAACGTACCCTCCTTTAGTGTGCATGGAAAGAGCAAGTCCGTTGAGGCCATCACCAATGCTCTGACGATATCATAGTTGAAGTATATATTCGCCAACCTACTCTTCCACGTGGGACAAGGAATCACAGATCTTGACCGTGATCGCTAGCTACAGTGTCTAGCCGCACATGAGGCAACCCGCTGATGTGACGATCTCGACAAGGCATTGTGGATTGTAACCCAGGTTTAGGTCAAATAGTGATTTCAATATGTCGTATTTGCTCACATCATGGCTAGTGGCAGCGAGAAAATTCTCACATTGATGACATCAGGGCCGATCATAAACACATTTTTCTCCTACTGTGTGGAGATATTTCAGAATGGCGTGAAGCCAATTAACTAGTTGCAATGCATGGAGCATGTTTTGTGTATCCATAAAGCTCCACTTGATGAGTTGGACAACCTGGCCACAACGCGACTTGAGGAAAAGGTCTTCAAGTACGTGGTTAAGGAGTGAGGTGCGTAGCACCCACACCTAGAGTAGCAGTCCATGCCGTGGGATACTTTCTGCATTATCATACGCAAGAAGTACACCCTGTGAGAGGAGGTGCAGAGTGACTTCCATAACATCAAGGACTTCAAACAGCTGCGTAGCTCGCTCGAGGCTTACTTGAGGGAGTTCACCAAAATCGTGGAGGAAGCCAGGATATTCACCGAGGGTGATGGGACCTAGATCTTCAACTACCCGGAGCGTTTGCTGTTGAAGTACTTGCGTAATGGTCTTGCCATAAATAAGCTAAATGATAAGATCATCATGATGATAACGAGCCAGACTTGGACAAGATGGAGGAAGTTGCACGACTACATGAGTGAAGTGTACTCGGTGAACCCAAATCACTACTTGGATACGCAGCCAAATATACCTGCATATCCAGACTGTAAAATGTGTTTGGACACTGCAAGGACTTGAGGTACAGCCACACAACAGGACGGGGTCAAGGGAAAGTAGCCTACAAATCATCTAGTCAAGAAGAAAGGTGGGCACAAGGCCCCCAACCACAAGCACGGTCGCGACAATGACGAGTTATAGACAGCACGTGACCATCGCAATGCCACCTTGCACAACTGAATCTGCCACAACCATATGTAGCCTTACCTCTTTAGGACTCAGTACCGTGAGGTTACTGGTGGTGGACAAGAGGTTAAAGCGTTGGTCGTAGCCACAACACCTCATGGAATGGTGCAGCTAGAGGATGTGGACAGGGCCACAGCCGTGTCAATGGGCCCGGCCGTTGAAACAGACAAGGCTCTGGTACGGGTGTTCCCCACCCTTAAGTGATGTTAGTAGAAACCATCCAGGGGCAAAAGTGGATCAAGAGTGTGGGTTCATGTTTTTTACGAGGATGCAAAAACAGTCTGAAGTTTTGATGAGCTCAAATTTCTCTGTTGTTTTCTTTCCTCTTGTAAAACATCTTACTACACTTGCAGGACAACATTGTCCAATAAACCTTGAATCTCTGGACGCGATGAATGTTTGAATATGGTTAGTGGTGGTAACACGGCCACTGTTCAACAATTATGTGATGCCTCTAAGTGATGAGCTCAATCACGTTTGTGGCACCTTCAGTTAACGATTTTGACCCATCCGAATTTAACATTTGAAAGGTGCTAGCCAAATTCATACAAGCCACAAGATGTGTATGGGAATGGGTAAATCATAAAAATTACGGCCTCCACCGTACCGATTTTTTGTTTACCACAAACTCTGCATGCCGTCATCAAGCCTGTTCACTTAGAAGAGTGGAGGTAACATGACGATGCAATTCAAAGGACACATAGTTGTTTCTCTTGTGAACGTGTAGGCTGAAACTGAAGGGGATCACCCCTTTGTTAGCCTTGGCTTTAGCAGACAGTTGGGCCTGAAATACAAGCCATTGAATAACTCAGCCGTTATTGGTTACAACTGTCCGGTTCATTTGATTGGTACCAATAAAACATAAATTTCATTCAAGGGTACATAGAGATTGTCACGTTGAATGTAATCGATCTTCTTGACCCATCAGATGCGATGTTAGGCAGTCCCTGGCTCTACAAATACAAGGCTGTGATGTGTTTCGAATCAACGTGCTTTACATTGATTTTTTGTATGGAATTGACACTAACCCGAGTTAAATTGCATGGCAGCTTGTTTATCATGCAAGCCAAGAGAGATACTTGACAAGGTTATTGATACATCTTGCTTCAGCTACAGAAATTGGAGAACATGGAAGACACGACATAAGAGATTAAATCTCTATTGACAAAGTTCTCATACATATTGCAAGATTGACCAGTTGGGCTTCAACCAAATCGACACATGGGCTGCATAATTGTGCTACAACCGGAGGCAATGAATCCTTTTGAAACCATATATTTCCTTAATCCAACATGTTGGTGAAAGGCCGAGTGCCAAATCAAGGAGTACCTTGCGAAAGGGTGGATGGAGCTGAGTAGCTCGCTATACAGGGCTTCGATCTTTTTTTTCACATAAAGGAGGGTTGTTTACACATGTGCATAGACTGCCGAGCACTGAACAAACTCAGGGTAAAAAATCGATTTTCCTTACCACGAATTCAGGACCTATTGAGGACCATTTTGTCCTTAGACTTGTCTCAAGGGTACCATCAAATCCACATCACAGCAGATGATGTACCCGAAACAACATTCCGATTGCACATGGGACATTATGAATCTTGAGTTTTGTGCTTCATGCGAACAAACGCCTCAGCAAGCTTTCGAGGAGAAATGAATCAAAATTTCTCCGAGTAACTTCATCAATTTGTCTTGGTTTACATAGAATACATCCTGGTTTTCTCCAAATCAATGGAAGAGCACATAGAACATCTACGCTAAGTACTCATGACCCTTTGGGAAAGGAGATTCTATGCCAAAAAAAGCAAGTGTAGTTTTGAATAAGATGAGCTCAAGTACCTTGGATGCATAGACAGCAAAGAAGGTACCCATGTCAATCCAGAAAAGGTCCAAGCTGTGGTGGATTGGCTGCACCTATAGAATGTTCCACAAATTTGGTGTTTCCTTGACCTTGCAATCCATTTTTAATGGTTTTTACAATAGTATTTAACTGTAGTAGGTCTGCTAATCATGCTCACACAAAACGATGTACATTAGGAATGGACATCTAACTACGAGAAGGCCTTTATCAAAGTAAAAAGGCCTATATCCACCATTTATGCCCAATCATCCCAAATCCATGCACTTGATAATAAGTATGCATGACTGAAACATATGGTGAGGATAATTCAAAGAAAAACATCTTGACAATCGACAATGTTTCCTGGAAACTTCTTACTACAATCATGTTTACAACAACTTTTATTTACATGAATAGAAGAGTTTTAGTAACGTATCTTGAGAGCAGGATTCCTTAAAAAAATTAACAAAGATAGGAATTTTGTCATATATCACTTCAGCACGTCTTTACACAATAGAATCCAATTGTGTATTTAATGAACTAGTTTGTTATTTCTGTAATAAATGAATGGACACGTAAGGGAACGTCTTTATGTCGATGCCTAACATGGATTTTAAGCGTTTAATTGGATGACCTGACGCTCGAGCGGCGGATAACAACGGTCAAGAGGGACCTCCCTCCCCAACCCCCCAGTCAATTTAGTTGGGGTTCTGTATTGGGAAATGCATCTAGAGGGTGTCCAAACAGGACACAAGTGCAAAAGTACACTTGTATCGCTTCTGAGTCGAAGTACAAGACACCCCAGATACCCTCCCCCAAAACACAAGCTCATCTGGGGAGGGTGACTGAACTTCAAATAATGGTACAATGTCTTTGTTTGCATTGTGCCCCCGTCGCAAGATAAATCCTTTAATGTACCGCCATCCGTTGGATGACGTCAATCAACGATCCAAATATACTTTTTCCTCCCACAGTTTAAATACACACATGTGTTCATGCGGTTGTCTACCCGCTACAACTGTCGATACACTCGCTACATACACTTTTCACTTTCGGGGGGGAAAGAGGGGGAGTCGTCGTCTATCCCCACCTCCCACCCCCCCCCCGCCCAGAGTCGAAGTGTATCGAGGGTTGGTATTGGGTATTGTATCTGGAGGGGGGGTCCACTTTGTACATACGTGTACAAAGATACTTGTGTATATCTTTGAGTATATACAAGAGACGCGGCCCACTACACTCCTCCAATACAATCAGGCATTTTTTCGGGGGACGAGAGACTTCATGTCGGGGTCCCGATTTCTTGCTGACATCGTACCCATAACGAACCGTGCGCAATACTTGAACCGTCAAGATCGACGCTCCAGAGCTACTTGAATTGAATACTAGAAAATACACTCCTGTATTCTTTCGGTTGTCTATCCGCACCACGTGCTGATACAAAAACCACATAGACTTCTCACTTTCTAGGGGGGGGTTCGTGGTGAGGTCGCCCCCCTAGCCAAAGTTGAATTGTACTGGAGGAGTGTATACGAAGGTGTATCGGGAAAGGGGTGGACTAAGTGATCAAGTGTACAAAAACACTTGCGTAGGTTTTATATTTTTTGTGAGATACTCCTCGCGATACACTCCCCCAAATCATTCGTTGCGTCTTGTGGTCGAGGGGTGTCGTTTCTATGCACATATTCCGGCAGTCCCAGTCGGGGTGTCATTTCTATTCTCGTTTCTATGCTTGTAATCCGGCACTCCTAGTCATGGAGTGCGGAAAGCCAATCATGCCCGTAAGCACCCAAAACCTTTTTGTGTTTTGCTCAGCCATCCAGATTGCACGATCAACGCTCGGCATCTACCTTAAAATTATTAAGAATGAATAAACATATGTATTTCTCTGGTTTTCTATCTGCTACACTCACCGATACACGAACCAAATACAATTCTCAATCTTTAGGGGAGTGGGATGGGGAGATAAGTCGCCCCCTCCCTCCCTCCTCCCCCCCCAAAATCTGTGTATTGGGTGGGGTGTTCTGGGAGGTCTATCTGGAGGGGTCTGAATCAGTACACAAGTGTATGAATTAACTTTTGTATGATTTTAATCGCGCATACGATACAAACCCCGATTCATTCTTCCAATACAATGGAGGAGTTGAAGAGGGGGGGGGGAGGCTGGGCAAGATAGGATTGTACGCTTATGTACCGCTATCCGAATCTCCACGATACACTACCCAATACATCGTCCAAATATAATCGAATAATTTTGGAGGGGGGATAGGGACAACAATTGACTCCGAGTGAATGACATTTGCGGCAGTTGTGATGTTTTGGAAAATCAACCGAATGTCCTGTTCGCTCTCGAATGGAATCGCTACTTGCTTTCTGGGTTTCTATCACATGCTCTGTATGTAAAAAGTACCCTCATTAACTTTTGAAGGCAGAAATAGGTTAGCCTGAAAAATATTGAATATCCTATTGAATTCACAGAGACTAGTTACTGAAACGTTTTATTGCTATAATGATAACTATCACTATAAGTAAAACTAAAGTTTTTCACTGAAAAACCAATGATCTAACAAGTACATAAATGCTTGTAAATTTCTTGTAAGAGAAGATAATGGAGTTGTATACATAAATAATGAAGCGTATGAAAGTGGGACAATTAACCATACCTCCAATCCTCAACGCCCATCTTGGCGCTTTTGGATCCATTACAATCGTAGGTGTGATGTACTGCGTCAATAGTAGGACTTGAAGGTGTCCTCATATAGAATAGTTACCCAGTTGCATACGAGAGCCAGAGGCTCATCCCCTCATAGACACGGTATACAACAGGGGATCAAGAGCTCCTTGTGCTGGTACACGCTTCCAAGATGTGGCATTGCTACCTCAAGGACGCTCAAGGGGGTGTGACGGTCGTGATCAACCACAAGCCATTGGTGGTTTTCCGAATACAACTGAACATGTAAAGAGAACAGGCACATTGAAGCAAATACCTAAGCCGATTCTCGTTCACGTGGAAAACTTGGCCAGGACGCATAAAAGTGGCCAATCCACTAAGTTGGCAGCTTGTAGAAGGAACACCAACCATCAAGGTCACTGGTTGTTTTATGGCCATTATGAGAGCTCCAATAAAACACCAGAAATCCCTACACCTTTGCTACAACCACCTCGAGAGATTATCCAGTACAAATGTTGTGGAAACAGGATTTGCATGGAATACCATGTGGATTCTTGGTTTCAAGACTCTCAAAATCTAGACAAGTAAGGATTGGTGGAGGTCAAAGGAATATTTTGGCATAGAGAACAAGTCATTGTGCCACACTCAAAGGACTGTGAGCGAAGTTTATCCCCTAGTTCCATGACCCACAAGTGACAGGTCATGTGGGGCCTCAAAAGACTAGACAGTTACTCTTGAACCAATATTGGTAGCCATGATGGAGTGTCAATGTTCATAAGTATTGCATGAAATGCGACTCATGTCTTCAGAACAAGACTAGATGTCATTTTCCCACTCCAATACCGAGAGAATACACTCTAGTCATGAGTTTGGCTAGAGAATACCCCCTACATTGGGCCTGTTGTGAACCTGAACATCACTCATGAAGCCTCAATCTTGCTTGCCCACCGGGGTAGTCAACAAGTATTGGAGCATTCTGGTAGCTCGCACAAATTGATGTGTGGCTTGAGGCACCACCTGAACACGGATAAGTGAATAACATGTCCGCCAAGTGGTATGCATGGACAACGGCCATAGGAGATTGGGGACGTCCAACATGGTTGTCGCGTGGATGCTCCAACCTAAAGGGGAGAGGCCGTTAGTCATGCTGAATGACAAGTTGTAAGTGCCATGCACTTATTCATGTTTAGATGGTGATTGAAATCACTAATTTTCTTTCACAATGTTGATGAATCACTATGAGGCACTCCTTGTTGGTCATGAACCGAGGGACAATTCAATATTAGTAGGGACGAATGTAGCAAGTGGCCATTTAGGCCCTCCCTCCTTGCCATGGCGACAGCTAGCCGGCGGCCAACCCTTCATTAGCCGCCGACCAGCTGGCTGTTGATAGGCTGGACGGCCGGCGGCCAGTCAGGTGACCTGCTGGCCATCGGCTGGCCACCTGCTCGTTGTCGATTGAGCTGTTCATCCGATTGGCGGCCAGGAGGCAATGAGGCCTCCAGGGCCAAGCCTTGTGGCCTCAAGCCCCCTTTCTCACCCTCTCATCCTCGTCTCCTTGAATGAGTAAGGCGAGTGATAGAGAAAGAAAGTGAGGGGATGACGCACCAGAGAAGCATAAAAGCACCAGCATGAAATTGCTGGACGTAATTTGCACACGATGATTTAACGCGATCGTATCCAAAACAAAACTCAAGTTCTTTTAGTACAAAGTTTGAGTTTTATTTACAGATAACCCGTACAAGCTCACGAGTTTGAGGTAATACTTCCACTGTTTTGAACCCACAATGGAAGGACGAGGTAAAGAAGGAAATGGGCCTCCGGAGACTGAAAAAATCTGAGTCTCCTTGCACGGGTCGTTGATGACAATCGCCCCCAAGAGTGGGCCAGAGGAGAAAACCCCTCCAGTGAGCTCTGGATGCAATTTTGTGAACTCCAACGACAACTTCCATTCAGGAGTTGGAGACTCGACACGTTACATTGAGCATGCATGAACAGGCCAAACAGGATTTTCTGTATTGCTCCAACATACGCCAAAAGCAGGCTCCATGAGAGCTCTTCCTGTTCCATGAGGTCCTCTAGAGCCTTCTTGCGTGCCTCGTATTGCTCTTGCTCTTTCCCATCCGTACTTCAAAAAACTTGACGCAAGGCCTCTCTGTCCAACAATGGTGCCTTCCGCAACATCTCCCAAATATGTCAGAAGACGCATGAGGCCCTTCGAGACGGATCTCCCTTTAGGTCACATGCTCACACAAGCTCACACTTGTGGCCCTTTGTGCACTAAGTGATTGCCACGATCCTGAGTTCCTTGTGCAGATGGGCATTCATGTTCCACTTGTATCTGCATTTTTTCCATTAGCCGCACTTCACATTATCGCATGAGGGTTCACTTCACACCCATTTCTGCATCATGCAATTTTTTCCCCCCATAATCATAGATGGCTGCATAAAACTCCTCCATTTTCCTGAATATCATGCCGCAACGAAAGTTCTCATTTGGCATCTTCCTTTTTCCCTGCTTCGGTGGGGTCCGGACAATGACAGCTTTACTCCATTTTCCCTTCGAGGGTGATGGAGCCGCATCTTTGGACAATCCTGCATAACCAAAGTGGAGACCCATGACCACTCATGTGAAGACGCATAAATTGTGGAGGACGAGACGTGTAAGAAAGTTGGAGGCTGTGTGTGTGTGTGTGTGTGTGTGTGTGTGTGTGTGTGTGTGTG
>SZWC01013646.1:4340-21200 GCA_023375785.1 Penium margaritaceum | reverse complement strand
TAGATAGATAGATAGATAGATAGATAGATAGATAGATAGATATAGAGAGAGGAAGAGAGAGAGAGAGAGAGAGAGAGAGGGAGGGAGATAGAGAGAGAGGGGGGGGAGAGAGAGAGAAAGAGGGAGGGAGAGAAAGAAAGAGAGCAAGAGAGAGAGAGGGAGAGAGAGAGAAAGATAAGGAGACAGAGAGAGAGAGGGATACAGAGAGAGAGAGAGAAGGGGGAAAGAGATAATTTGAGTGTGCACCATTCAAGTGCACTAGGTTTTTAGTGAATGGTGTTAGTGCATGGTTTTTGAGCGCACTAGAAGAGCGCACTAAATTATGAGTGTATGATTTGTCCACCATTGGACATATATGCTGGCCGTGGTGTAGCGGCCGACCGGGGCAAAGGTCTCATCAAAGTCCACTCCTGGGATTTGAGAGAACCCCTTGGCCGTGAGACGAGCCTTGTATCGCTCAACCGTGTTGTCTGGATTCAGTTTGCGACGGTACACCCACTTGGCAGCAACTGCCTTGCGACCGGGTGGGAGATCAACAAGCTCATACACGCCATGATCAAACAGTGCATCAAGCTCGGCCTTCATCGCCTGTTCCCACAGCAGGGAGTCAGTGGCACCACGGGCAGCCTGAACAGTCTGCGGTTCAGGAGGGAGAGATGAAAGGCCGGCAGCCGCAAAGCATGAGGCTACATACCCGGCAACGGATGAGGTCACAACGGAGTGGAACTCCTGTTCAACAAGGGAGTAGCCAAGTGCGGTGCTGGGATGGACAACAGAGGAGGTTGCCGACAGACCAGAGGCAGTGAGACCAAGGGTACGGAGGCCGGGGTCACCAGAGACGACCGGGTGAGACTGAGAGGGAAGAGCCCGGAGGCGACCACCACGAGTGTAGGGTGAGACTGGGGGAATGGACGGTGGGCGCGCAGAGGCGGAGGGCGCAACAGAGCAAGGCGAGCCAGAGGGAGCGGATGAGAAAAGAGGGAGCTCCGAGGCCACAGGAGGCTCCGAGGCTGCAAGAGGCTCAGAGACGGCACCAAGAGTGGGAGAGGAGGAGGAGCCGGCAGGGGAGCTGATGGGAGCATTGGAGGTGCTGGGCGAGTCCAAAGGACCCGAGGCGGGTGAGGAGGCCGGGGAGGGGGAAGAAGACAAGGGAGAGCCCAGATGAGCAGAAGGTGAGACGGGGGAGACCGAGGGACGTACCGAGGGAGGAAGAGTTGGCCCAGAGGGCAGAGAGCCACCCCCACCCCGAAGAGGCGGAGCGAGGGACCCTCCGAAGAGGGGAGCGTCACCTTCAAACAGATGCTCAAAGAACAGGGCATCACGAGATTCAACAACACGACAGCGGGAGGGATCCCAAAAGCGCCATGCTTTGGAGAAGGGGGAGACGCCCAGAAAGATGCAAAGGCGACCACGCGGGGATAGTTTACCATCGCGTTGGTCGGAGGGGACCCAAACGGAGGCAAGGCAGCCCCAAACACGGGCAAGCCGAAGGTCAGCACGGCGGCCAGTCCATCGTTCGAAGGGAGTGACAGTGCGAGGAAGAGGCCCATGTGGGATGCGGTTCCAAACCCATGTCATGTAAGACATGGCTTCAAAGGCAAAGAGAGGAGACTGTCCGGAGGCAGAGAGCAGGGAACGAACACCGTCAGCAAGGGTGCGGTTCCAGCGCTCAGACACCCCATTTTTTTGGGGAGTGTAGGGAGCGGTGGACTCAAGCCGGACCCCGCGAGACTCAAGGAAGCGGGATGTGGGACCATAGAACTCACCACCACGGTCACTACGGAATACACGCAAGGAGCGCTGACATGCGCGTTCGGCCTGAGGGAGCCAGGACTCAATGATGTTAGCAACAACACTTTTGTGCCGTAGAGCAAAGACCCAGCGGTAACGAGAGAAGTCGTCAGTAAGACACAGGACGTACCGACCAATTCCACCCAGGAAATCCTGGGGTAAGGGGCCCATGACATCAGCATGCACCAGGTCAAGAGGATGCGAGGTGGTGGACTCAGAGGTTGAGAAGGGAGAGCGGTGCATTTTGCCCGCGGCACAGTCAAGACAGGTGGACGTGCACGGAGGGGGAAATGTGGCAGGGTCAAGGCCATGTGCAGGCTGGAGGTGAAGAAGGCGCTGGATCGCGAAAGTGTGGATGTGACAGAGACGGCGATGCAGGAGATCAGCATGGTCGGGAGACTGAGAGGGGGCAACATGCACAAATGCAGAGGCAGCGGAAGGTGAGGGCAGCGTGAGAGGAACGCGGAACAAGCGATCACAGCGAATGCCACGCAGAACAACACGGCCAGAGGACCGGAGGGAGATGGATGCAAGACCGCGGCTGGACAAGAAGTCCATGCCCTGGTCGTCAAGGGTGGTCACTGAGAGAAGACTGACCTCGAGGTCAGGAACGTACAAGACGTCAAGGAGGTACACGGTGCCCCCGGGACCGACAAAACGGACGACACCAACACCTTGGACAGGAAGAAGCTAGCCGGAGCCAGTTCTGACAGAGCAAACAGACTGAACGGGTCCGAGGGAGACGAAGGAGGAACGACAGGATGTCATGTGATGGGTGGCCCCTGAATCAATGATCCAGAGGCCAGATGATGCACGAGTGGAGGGCAACACTAGACAGACAGCAACAGTGCCACGAGGGGAGGAAGATGTATGACCAAGGCGTGAGGGGTACGTGTGAGACTGCCACTCTTCAATCCAAGCACGATCATCAGGCATTTCCCCTTGCACACCACCAGAGGGAGAGCCACGGAGGATAATATCAGACGCACAGGACAAAGCAAGGGGTTGGCCATCCACACTCTCACCTCCCTGAGTGTGAAGATGAAGCAGCTCGGCCAGGCGGTGCTCAAGGGTGCGCTCCTCATCGCGGCGATCAGAGGAGCGCTCAGAGGAGCGAGCGGAGGAGCGGTCAGAGTAGTGGCCGTCATCACGAGCCCAGTAAGGAACAGAGTAGTGGGAGGACGGGGGCCCGTAGTAGGGCCCAGATGGTGGTGGCACCCAGCCCAAGGGACTGGATGCGGCCGGTGTCTGTTGAAGAGGAGCGAGTGTCGTAGTGAGGGCTGAAGCAGATGGGGATGAGGAAGAGGATGAGACAGTCACTGCGGCAGCAGCGGAGGAGGATGTGACGCCAGTGCGCGCCCAGTGTGCACGCATGGAAGATGCAAGGCGCACATTGTCACGTGGGGCAGGACACTTGGGTGCAGAGTGCCCAGTAGCACCACAGTTCCAGCAAGTGACATCAGCAGCAGGTGAGGTAGAGTTCTTGCCCCCCCGTCCACCCCCACGCCCTCGGCCTCCACGACCGCCGCCGCGGCCGGAGCCAGAGCTACCACCCCCGTTGCGAGAGGCACCCTGAGTGGAGTGCACAGAAGCCTGAGGAGGAGACAGCAGAAGAGGCTGCAGTGGAGGAAGGGGGTGAGGATGTAGTGACTGCTGCAATGGCGGCGCGGTGCATGCGTTTGTTTTGGAGGGAGTTCCACCAGTCAGTGAGACGTGCAGCAGTGAAGTCAAACAATGGGCCAATGCCTGATGGGGCATCGGCAGGGACAGGTGAAGAAGCAAGACGCTCTAGCTCGGCCTGGGAGACATGAAGGTAGAGATCAGACAGCTCAGGGATGAGGCCAGCGACAATAGAAAGGTAGGCAGAGAGTGGACCTGGGGCAGCTTTCCCAAGGTCCCTCAACAGGCGCAAACTGCGCGCCCAATACTCATCTGCGGTCTCATCCGCCCGCATCTGCAGGGTGTTGAACTGCACGGTGAGAGCACTCTGAGCAGCGTGTCCAGTGATGGTCTTCCGACGACAAATGAGTGCATAAGCACCCACCGGATCAGCAGTGGTGCCTCGGATGGGATCGGCATTGTACGTACCGATGTCATCCAGGAGGTTCTCGGGACCGGCGTTGATGAGTGCCCGTACAGCACGGGCCGCCTCTGCTGGCTGGGGGACAAATGGCGGCTTCGCGGGTGAGTAGTACTCCCACAACAGTTCATCCTAAGCCCACGCGCTGAAGCGTGTCTCCCAGGAAGTGAAGGTGAGCTTTGAGGTAAAGTGAGGCGGCGGCGTTTCAAAGTCCTTTTGGCGTGCTGGTGGGGCAGCACCAACAGAGACTGCTACAGTGGAGGGAGAGGAAGAGGAGGAGTTGGCTGCCCCACCCCCTGGCGGGGCTGATGAACTTGTAGACCCTGACTGGTCAGCAGGAATGGATGCAGCAAAGGCGGGGACAGAGCGGAGACGCTCGAACACTAGGGCAGTGAATGAGGCGGCTAGTTCCTGCTGCGCGTCGCGCTCACGATCAAGTTCATCTTGCGCTTTTCGGTGCTCAGCTTGGGCCTCACTAAGGGCGGCCTGGAGGGCCTCTAGCTTATCTTCCTGTCCTGGCATGATGGGAGAACTAGGGCGTCAGGAGAAAGGAGAGAAATTTGACAAGAGAAG
Organism: Penium margaritaceum; assembly: GCA_023375785.1. Lineage (NCBI taxonomy): Eukaryota > Viridiplantae > Streptophyta > Zygnematophyceae > Desmidiales > Peniaceae > Penium > Penium margaritaceum. Next base: position 16,756 of record SZWC01013646.1, on the reverse strand, counting down.
AGAGGAAGTGAGATGAGTGAGAAGTCAGGGTGAGAGAGAATCTCACCGATCTAGTGACGTGGCAGTAGAGCGAAGAGGGGAGCCACCACGGCTGCTGCAGAGGAGAAAATCACTGCCACCCATCCTGCGACCACCACGGTAAGGCACAGGAGGCCAGTGACCGTGGCTCCGGCCACTGCTGCAGACGCTGAAGCAACGAGAACCCCTGTAGTGACGTGTGGAGTGAGCTCCCATGGAGCACTTGTGGGAGTCAGAACGGCAGATGCAGTGGAGGCGCGAATGGAGCCAACAGCGGCTGCAGTAGCGTCAGCTGCAGATGAGGCTGCGGTTGCGACATAAGTTGCTACTGCAGTGACCTGAGTGGCAATGTTTGCTGCCGCTGCTGCAAGCAGTGTGAGAGAGGCTGCAGCGTGGGCGTATGCATCTGTTGCACGTCCCACGGCCGTCTGAGTGGGCGCCCTGCAAGCACGGGCAGTGGCAGCAAAGATTGCAGCCGCCCCTGCAGCTACGTCAAGCACGGCTCCAGCTAAGCCGATGGAGTCTGTATGCACAGGAAGCACGGGGATGACGCCTGGGACCTCTGGGGTTGGTGACGGCTCAGCAGAGGTAGCGGTAGCGGGAGATGGACCGGTAGTGGTGTTGGCAGTAGACGCGGATGTGAAAGCTGGGGTGCCGGCTGTGGGTTGCATTGTTCGACGGTGAGGAGGGGACGGCGGCAGATCGTCCGCTGTGTAAACCTGCCGGTTGATTTCCTCCTCGCGCTCAACAGCTTCCCTCTCTAAATCTCCTCGCCAGTATTCTGAGTCTAGCATGCGAAACCAGAGGGGTGTGTCATAGTCTGGTGGTGACGGGGGGTCGTAGTCCCTTGGGTCCTCCCACCCGTCGTCAGCGTGACGTGCAGGAGTCCGAGAGGAGTCAAGCTCCTCGTCGGGGGGTCCGTCGAGCGGCGGTGAATCCAGGATGGCGACTGTGGAGACGAGAGGGATGTGGAGAGGCACGGTGGTGTGCTGAGATGCACGGTGATGTACAGAGAGCCGCGAGGGTGCGCGGGGTTGCCCGTAGAGCTTGGAGATGCAAAGTGCCGTCTCGGAAGGCCGAGTGCAGTTGCGGGCAACAACGGAGAGAGAAGAGATGGTTGAGAGAGCAGCCCAGAGAACAACTGAGGGTGGGTAGCACCTGAGAGCAGTTGGGGGCGACGGAGAGTCGCGAAGAGCCCGAGAGCAGTGAGAGGGGCACCCGAGGGTGACGGGGAACCCGAGGACCGCCGCGTGCAGCCGAGAGGGGCTGCTGAGAACGGAGAGCGGCTGAGGGCAGCTGCAAGAGAGGTCAGAGACCGGGAACTAGCAAGCAGCTCAGGGCAGTGGAGGCCGCAAGGAACGGGCTGGCGGGCGAGACAGCGCCCGATGATCTCGAAGAGTCGAGAGCAGCCGAGAGGGGCAGCGAGAACGGGTGCAACGGGCTGCCAAGGAATGAGGGCAGTAGCGTCTGACTCTGCTGCTGCTCCAGGCCGAAGAGACGGCCGGCGGCGAAGAACGTCCGCTACGGAAATGAACGGGCCATGAGAGGTGTGGGCCGCGGAAGATCAAGGACCAGGATCGACGAGCGGTGTGGTAGGATCCTCACTGCTCTGATACCAGTAGTTGCTAGGAAATTGCTTGGTTAGACCGCATGTGGTGGGACGGGTGAGAGCAACAAGGCACGATGCACGGTACACGCCATGGATGCAGTAACTTGCCTTAGAACTTTGCAGTCAACCAAGACAGAGTGGGACAAGGGGGAGCGAGAGCGAGAAGTACCGGTGAGCACTTGCTCACCACGAGCGTCGAGCTCGAGTGGGAAAGTGCCGCCACCCGGGGGTCGAGCCCGACCTCTCGGAATAACCGAGGGCGGCTACTCACCAACGCACGGTCAAGACCGGCATGGTGGCCCCCTAAGGATCAGCACCCGGGAAATATGCAACTCCCCCATCACAAGTAGGGCAAGATAAAATGATGCAGGGCACGGCAATGAGAGTGTACGGCCCTAGCATCTACCGCATCACACAGAGAGTCATAGAGAATCATGTAGAGTCATGCAATGGTAACATTGGCGCTAGACAGCGCCCCTGGGTCCAGCAACAGCTTGAGGGCGTTGACGGCTTCAGTCAGGATGATCGCGCCAGCCATCTCCCCAGGCAGTACCATTGGCATTTAATCTGTACATGAGTGTGTGGAGAATGTGGGAGGCAAGAGGGCATAGAGTTATGAGTGGCCAACGAACTTCAACAGTGCGCAGGGTGACTCTAGGACCGCATCCTGTTACACTCCTCCCCCTCGGAACCTTGACACCGTCCTTGGTGCAGGGCAACACCCCACGTCACGGGGTCCCCGGGCCCTACGTGGCCCTCCGTAATTGGCACTGACACCCTCACGGTGCGAGCCCAATTCCCACGGAGCAAGCTGTTGTCCTGTAGTTTGCCATGCTACAGTCCCAATGGACAGGCTTCCTCAGCATGTGAGACCTATGTCTTGACGATGCTGCTCTCCCATGTGTACCCGCAGGCACCATGGTGTGACATCAAGGTGGTATTGTACTTCAGGTCGGCCACGGGATTCGAACTCTTGCGCTCCGGCTCTAAAACCAATGTAACGGTTTTACAACGAACTGCGCTAGCGTTGCGCCAGAACAGGTTGTATTTAGTGTCCGCACCGTTATGCATGTACGGAATCGTACGTAGGGTAACTCTCGGACCGCATCCTGTTACAGCACGTGTCCGTTGAGCTTCGTGCGGATCCTTGCTTTGGTACATTTTCATAGGTGTACTGATGTCACTGGTTTCTCTTCTTTGTTTATGACACCCGCCGTGAAAGGAATTAGCGTATAATTTTTAGGTGTCCTTGGTCCTTAGACCTAGACGATGGACCAGACTGGCATGTTGTGCTTGGTCAAGAGTCTTAGTGACGATGTCTACGCTGAAAGCTTTTGAGACCACGTGTTGAACCTGCAGCTCTTTGGCTAGCACCTTCTCACGGAGAAAGAAGTAGTGTAGCTCAATGTTCTTGGTCCGCACATGAAAGACTGGGCTCTCCGTGAGAGCAATTCTGCTTACATGGAGCATAATTGCTCCGTCAGTGGCTGTGGATATCCAAGTTCCTACCGCAGGTGTTTCAACTAGAGGGCTTCTTGGGCAGCCATTGTCCATGCATAAAGTTTAGCTTCTGAGGATGACAGGGAGATAGAGGATGGCCGGATAGACCATTAACAGATTAGGCCGGACCAGAGATGGAAGCCATAGCCTTGTGAGGATTTGCAGTTGGCTAGATCATTCATCCAGGAAGAGACACTTTATCCTTCAAGTGTGATTGGTCCTGTTCCTCCAAGTTCAAGGTAGTAGAATGAGGTTTCACCCGAGTGTCGTAGCACTTGTTCTGTTACATTCTAGTGCTGGTCACTATAGTTACCATTGGTCACATACCGTGACGACACACAGAGAGGAAAATAAAGGTCAAGACGGATGTAAACCATTGCATACTACATCAGATATCCCACCAGTTCTCAATAGGGTTCTCCTGATGCTGAGCTGATTGTGTATGCTGGTGTTGTCCCTTTGAGATTCATAGTCATGGGATTAGGTGCCCTCCCACTACGTTCAAGTCCAAAGTGCTTCAGCAGGGAGGCAATGTCGGATTCCTGCGAGAGAGTAATGAGGTGTTTCTCTCAATCTCATCGGATGTTGATCCCCATCGGATGGGGATCGACATCCGATGAGATTGAGAGATCTCATCGGATGTCCCCAGGTCCTTCATGGTGAAGCCGCCAAGGAGCGCTGCTTTTAGTTCCTGGAGGGCTCCAGGATAGGTCCAAGCCAGAGCCAGATCATTGACGTAGGCCAGGGTGTTATCTTCAAGGTCAGAACCAGTTGCATTGGAAACAAGTACAAATTATACAGGTGGAGGACGAGAGGGGTTTAGCGAAGTAGGATGGGAGTGCTCGAGGTGATCCCAAGTTCGTGAAGGGCTGAAGGGCTATCTATTCAAGGAGATGTTTAAGGGAGGAGTGAAGTATGTATTGATGGAGGGTAGGAGTGACATTGCGAGCAAGAACAAGGCCACGGATATGCTGGTGGGGAGGGGGAGAAGCTGTTTTAGAAAACGGTTTTATAAGGGGAAGATATGAAGGGGCAGAAAGAGATGGTTTGTGGGAGACGTTTAGGGAGATACAAAAAAGGAGGGGAATTCGTGAGGGATGTCTTACGTGTTGGATGACATAGAGATGGAGGGAGATGGAAAGAGCCACGAGTTTGTCCTCTGTCCGGTAATTTCCACAACACTCAAAGGAGATAATAGAGTGGGAAAGAAATATATGGTGTTTAAATAAACAAAATGTGGTGCGATTAGAAAGCATGGGGATATAATAGGAGGCTTACTTTGGATCAAGGAAGACGGATCAGCCTGTTGATGGCGGGATTGATATGTTGTTGGACCTTGATCTCCATGTGGAGAGAAAAAGGATGTCCCATTAGGCAACGAGGGGTACTTTGATGTGAGAGTTTCAAATAATGGGCGACAGGGTGAGTGTGGGGGGAGTTGGGAGGACAACCTGGGATGGGAGGGTCAAGGGAGAAAACATGCTGGAATTTTGAGAGCTGAGAAAGATTTCCTTGTGGGTGGAGAGGGGATGATGCATCACCATTTTTTATAGGAGTTTCAGCAATGAAACACTATAGGTAACATATTGGACATCGACGACTGGGGAAGAAGTTGTGATGCCACACAAAATTCGCGTTGAAGGGGTCAAATTTCTTGAACGTTTAGGCCCAGCTGATCCCTAAGAGGTTGCAGGAGCTGGCATGGCCATACCAGTTGCAATGAAGCTCGTGGAGGGACCGGATGATGCATTCTCGGTTGAATGTCTCTTCTTTGCATTGATATGGTTGAAGCGCAGAATGAGAGGAGTCTTTCTAAGTAACATCGCCAGTTAGGAGGGAGGTGTTCATTGGCGCGGCGTGGTCCATGGTGGTGAGGGAAAAGGGTGTGTAGAATAGCTAGAGAATAAGAGAAAGGATCAGAGCCTTGAGAAATTGGCAAGATGCCAGTAACTTAACAACTGCCAGTCTTATAGACCGGGTGCATGAAGGGCTTAGAGGGGAAAAGAAGGCAGGAAATGGAAGAAGAAGGGAAGCGATGGAGGTGGCCCCATTTGTGGTGGCTGCTCTGGACTGCCATGAAGGTGGGAAGGTAATCCAAGAAATCGGGATGAGGGGGAGAAAGTCACAAGTGCCGCCATTGAAAGGAAGGTTTTTGAGAGGGAGGCGGATGGTGTGTAGTCTGCGTTTCTTGTAGATTCAGGTTGGCGGGGGCTTTTGGACTCTTCGAAAGTCTAATGGGTGGTGTTTACTGTCGAGAGCAAGGCCCACGTCATTGTGCGTGATCAGCGGAATCGTTAAGGTGCCCGGTGGAAAACAACCGTGCATGAAGTGCGCTGGGGCAGAGATTCTTGTGGAGTTGGGCAGAGTGGAGTGTCATGGCAAGGGCTCAAAATCAGTGGATCGCTAGAGGAGGCGAAATGGAGAGAATGACCAGGAGATAGATATTGAAGGAGGAAATGTAAGGATTGGAGTCTCAGCCTGTTAGGAGGGAGGATTCGCCGGTTGAAATTTCTGGTGAACGTGGGGGGCCCTTGCACGGAGGTGTCCGGTGGCGGACGAGCTCCGGGTGGGTTTTGCGCTGGAAATGGAGTTGTCGTTTAGTGAGAGGTGCGGTAACAGGTGGGTGGTGATTTGGAGGTGACGGCTGACGCAGACAGTTGGATGGGATTCTTTGAATCGGATTGGTGGACTGTCGGTGGTCTGGGGCTCTTGGAAAGAAGGAGGCGATAATCGCTGTTCGTATGAGGTGGTGCTGTCAAGCTTAGAATCGGCAGCTGAGGCTGCTCTTTGATTCGTTTCCCGTTATCGAGCTGGCAGCGATGCGCTTGGGTCTGGAGGGATGGCCATCGTGGGCGTTTAGAAATGAGAAGGACGGAGTCGATTCTCACGGGCTTGCGGCTCTTGTGTCGATTCCTGCGAAGGGAAAAACACGGTAGGCACTGAGTGTCTTGGCATGTCACCAAAAATCACTGCGTACAACGAGCGTGGACGCCTAGGCCAAACAAACCCATACATTCCTTCCAGAATCATCCTTAACAGAATTGGCTCAACGCAAACTTCCCCACATCTCGAACGTGTAAAGTCCTTGCGCCTTCAAAGACAACTGTCGAGTAAAAAAATTGACAGCGTTGGATTAGGTACAGAATGTAAGGCGTGTCTGGAAACGCCCACTAGTGCAACTGAACTAGGAAAGAAGCCCTACCTTGAGTTCGAGTGCACCGTCGAACTGTATCCGGGGTCTGCTTCGCGCCAAACCCAATCATGGGTCCAACGCCTCTTCGTGCCAACGAGCACGTGAACCCAACATAGGGTTTTTTCTCTGAAAGAGTCCTCACACGCGCGCGAATGCAACAATTAGCAGCTTAACGTGAGTCTACCTTGGACCACATCCCCCTGGTCGCTCCTAAGCAAGGGGCACATCGCTCTAGTGCGAAAGCGAACATTTTACAGTTCCTAATTTATGAGGAGACTAAAAAAATCAAGTTAAGTGCGGATTTGAAACAAGAGGTGATTAAACAACTTTGTAGAACTTCCTAAATTGATGTATATGGCATGTTCTTGCCGGGTTTGAATGCTGATGAAACCAAAAGCAGATTATTTGGCATAGATATCATTCAAACCATCCCATTGGCCAAATCATGGAGCTCAATATTCCAAATACAATAGTAAGAGCTCTTTTAATATAACATATTAATGAGCAAAACAACGTATGCTAATAAATTTTGAAAGGATTAAAATTTATAAGAAAGCAATCCATGGTGACATCTTGTTTTAAGTTTTATTTGTGTATATGTATGTATGTAAAGAATTTCATCAATATCTGCATTCACAACCTGTATGACAAGTCATTTCTACCTAATTATTTGTAAGAATGTAGATAGAAATGGCTTCATTGAATGATAAAGAGAAATTCATTCACATGAACGTACATGCGGATGTACATGTATGCATATGGCCATAGAAATAAACATGGGTATCATGAACATAACATGAGATTATATATTTTTACTGATAATAAGAATTCAATAATTTCTCTTGAATTATAGTTTTTGATGAGTGTAGATATCACTACCCATACATGTAATGATAGGTTAATGTTAGGCCTATGAATATTTCATGGATTTATTAATGCATATTAATTTTCATTTGAGTTTGAAGTGAGATGTAGGTGCATATTCGTACATGTATAACATGGAGTACACATGGATCATGACATGGAACCATGATCACAAAGAAAGTTATTGAACTAAGATTTTCATGATCGGAATAATTTATTTCTGTCTCTAACATTCGTACTTTTCACATGATGATATGGTTTGTAGAATTTTATTTAATTCAATTGTAGTTTAGTATTTTTATGTGTATCCCATGTTGCACCATACCATTAGTTTGGCTGATTTTTTGGAAAAAAAGATGGAGCATGTGAAAGCTTAATTTCTACCTTTTTCATATCCATTTTTTATTCACATGTGTAATTAACACACGTAGTTTCCCTCTTTTACATGTTATATCAAGTAGATTCATCTTTTTTATTGGATTCTTGATGTGGATGATCTGGTCAACTAGTCGTGTTTAAAAACCTGTAAACCAAGTAGTCTTTTTTTTTTGTGTCATCAGCATTATTTCCCGACGAGAACGTGCCATATGCATTAATGTTGTAAGTTCTGTAAAGTTATTCGATTACCTCTTGTTTCAACTGTGCACTTACATTTTGGAGCCTCTTCGTAAATCTGGAATCGTAGAATTCTTGCTTTTGCACTGGAACGATGTGTGTAACGAATTGGTACAGGAAGCTTCGCCCTCTGGGCCAAAACCACGGTGATTGAGGGTCTTTGACCCTTAATCCATCCCGTCCAATTGCCCACAGGCCATGGACCTGTTCAAGCCACGAGGAGAGGCCGGCCCGCGCTACACTCCTCCCACCTAGGAGTGGACCCGCCTACGGTGTCCACAGAGGGACTCGAACCCTGGCGCTCTGATACCAATGTAACGAATTGGTACGGGCAGCTTGGCCCACTGGGCCAAAACCGTGGTGATTGAGGGTCTTGGACCCTTAATCCATCCCGTCCAATCGCCCACAGGACATGGACCCGTTCAAGCCATGAGGAGAGGCCGGCCCGCGCTACAATGTGCCCCTCGCTTAGGAGCGACATGGGGGCTGTGATCCGAGGGGTACTCACATTGAGCTGTTAACCGCTGCGTTTGCGCATGTGCGAGGACGATTTCAGAGACAAAACCTGATGTTGGGTTCACACGCTTGTTGGCGCTAAAAGGCGGTGGATCCATGATTGGGTTTTGCGCTAAGTGGACCCCGGATTACGGTTCGGTGCTGCGCGCGAACCTAAGGTAGGGCTTCTCTCCTGAACTAGGTTGTCAATATTTGGACAGGTTGCAAATGTGGACTTCCTACTTTGACAAGAGAGTGCATGTCCTTCGGTCAAGGCCTATTTGTAAGGACTGTCGCACCCACGAAATAGGTCGTTAATCTGACCTTTGTAGTAGGATCGATCGTCGTCATTGCTGAAATCGAAAGAGAATTTAGAAAGTTTTACACTATGTTCCCACAACGTACCCGGTGAGAATGAGAACCGATGCAGTGATTCTGATTTTGATTATGAGGATCCTGCATTTCCCTCTTGGATACTGATTATTTACTGATTCTTCCGCCAACTGCGAAGGGGGTCTTAATGCAGGGGGTTCAAATCAGCGAGTCTTAACGTGCGACCCCATGGTTTTCGCGGTTCTTTGCTTCCAACTTTGACCAAAATTTGTCCTGATTTTACGACGCTCATGCAGCTTTCATGCTCCCGCGCACTTCCACATGACGGACTGAGCGCCGCGGGTGTGAAAGTAATATTACCATGCGACAGAATTGCACTTTGCAGGCACCAATGATTGTCGATGTCAGTATGATTCAGAGAAATCTATTTTTTCTTGAATCATTCGGCGTACAACCAGACGTAGCGGGCATCTCGACTGATTCTATGTTTTTCCGCTACTTTCTGATTCTCCTATGATTTGGGACACACGCCACATCAGCCAACCGACACATATAATGAGAAGCAATTGGCGGGAGTCGATTGATTGTATCATTGATTGCCGAAGTGGAAAAAGGAGCACTCGCAAACGTTGCGGATGGCTCGCAGACGACTTCGCCGTGCCGCGTCTTACAATCAAAATTAGAATCAGAGTGCCGGTTCAAGGCCCTACTTTGACAAGATAGTGCATGCCCTTCGGTCAAGGCCTATTTGTAAGGACTGTTGCACCACAGCACCGCGGCAGGAGCAGTCCCAAACCCGACCGACGATAGCCTCACCCGCGTCAATGGCGCAACTGCGAAAGCAGCAGCAACAGAAGCAGCAGCAGCAGCTGCGCAACCAGCAACAGCTTATGCACCAGCGGTTTCGCCCGCCACCACTAAAGCAGACTCTAGCGGCTCACGCCGCAGCCACTACCAGAAGCAGAACTAAACATGTCCCTCAGCAGCTAGCGGCGGCTATCTTCTGGCTTGTCGCTCTGCTCCTCATCAGCACCTGCCCACAAAGCTGGACCCATCTCCAATGGCGACCGCCAGCCTCAACTGAACTGAGAAGCAGCAGCAGCACCGGGCGCCAGCAGCAAAGGGCGCAGACTCAACTGCGACTGCGGCCCAGCCAGACCGGGCCTAGACAAGCAAAGTCAGACAAACTCTTGAGCAACAATCTGCCCAGCTTGAGGCGAAGAGATCCCTGTCCGAGAGCAACACCTGTGGCACCATCAAGGACGAAACAGCCAGCAGACATCTTTGAGAAGACAGATCCGACCAGATCTGGCAACAGGTTGAAGCGAGAGAACAGATCTGGCACGCAGGGCGTCAACAAGGAAGATGACAACCACCTTATGCCCCGGCCGCCCCCATGGCCGCCTCCAACAGCGCCAGTTCAATCAGCAGAAGCGGCAGCACCACTTGCATCGTCCCCACTGGCAACACCCCCTTTCTCCCCATCTCAATCCGGTTCATCCACGCCCATGGTCTCAAGCCCAACGGCAGCCACAGCAACATCCCCGCTCTNTTTTCCCTCTTTGTTATCATCAGCACTCCCATCATGGCTGATGGAACGCCCACTCCCTCTCTCCTTCCCCTCTCCCCCACTCCCCAACGCAACATCACCACCCCCTCTCCTCTCCATCCCATCAACTTTCCCACCATGGCTGACGAACATCCCAACATCTCTTCCATTCTTCTCTCTCCCACCCCTCTTTCAACACTTGCATACCACACAAGCACGCGCACACTCATTTTTTGGACTTCGGTCCCCCGTTAAATGGTCTCCACAACTCAGTGGGACCGCAATTATCACTCCAGGCCCTGTGCCATCCAAACCCAACTTTCGCCCCTTGGGCAAACCCTCTCAAACATTCCCCTATCTACCAAGTTACATGATGTTCAACAAAACCCCCTATCCTAGTTGGAGTTCACAACAACTCTCCACATGCTCTATCTGTGGTATTCCCCTTTCTGTATGTGTTGCTCTTTTGGATCAGGACCCCGGTCCTTCCACTGCTACTTTAGCCGGCACAACCATAAGTATTGATGAGTTTTTACCTCTGCCCACATCTACTCTCTCTTGCTATGAGGAATACCCTATAAGCCAAACTTCACATAATAGGTTGCATCTGCACGTGCCCCAAGAGCATGCCAGCCATGACAAAGAATCATGCGCTATGAACAGAATCTGGCCCCCATTACACAGTGGACACAGGTCAGTAGTGGCCAACCGCCATCAATGGCGACTTTGCGACATATGTTGTCTACACAAAAAATGGACTCAACCTAATCACAAATCCATCACTTCAAGTAACCATAACTTTCAAAACTCTTCAAACCAACATCAACACAACGGACCTCACCCGCACAGAATACCTCTTTCAATGTGGACATCGCTACCAAGGTCATCCCCCACTTTACATTGGACCCACATCTTTCCTAAATCAATAGAAACAAAGCAATCTAACCTCTATCACCTCTATCTTATCATCCACCTCTTTTGGCTCGCCCCCCCACAACCCCCCTGCACTAAACAACTCCGTAAACAACAACGCCGCCGTAACAAACAACTCTCAAAACTTCCCTTATCCACAATCTGCAACATCCTTTGGAATCTCCGTGCAACCACGACTAGACGAACACGCAAACGGACCCTTAAGCCCACTCCTACCCTTCATTATACATTCCTCGACGACAACCAACACAAATCCCACCCACAACCCGCCAAGCCACAAGACTTCTCCTCCAGCTCCCAATCCTCACCCTCAACTCAAATCGACCCTTTGGCTCCTCCCAACACACCCCTCCTCCTCCTGGCCTCCCCCACAACCACATCCCCTTGCCAACCCCAACATACCACTCCCCACCCGGTCTCCCCTACAACTACACCCAACACCAATTCCAAAAAGCCAAAAAGGAAATCTGTCCACCAACCCAAATACCCCTTCCATCAAAAACGCCACCGAGGCACAAACCACCTCAACACAAGAAAACTTATCCATACTTCAAAACCCACAGCTACAACAGAACACACTGCACACATCAGAAAGCGAAAAAGAGACTCCACTGACACCTCACCCCATAATAAACCACCTGCCCCAAAACCCCACTCCTTTAAAATATCCACCCTCAACATAAATGGCCTCGCTAAAAACGAAAAAATCCCCTTCCTAGCCAATTTCCTACAGACCCACGACCCTGCCCTCTGCTGTATTACCGACTCCCACCTCACTTCTACCACAAACATCCCTCAACTAGAAACCAAATTACGATGGAAAATCATTGATTTTCCGTCCGAATCCACAAGAACAGGAGGTATCCTCCTCCTGTTTGATGAGCAAAGACTCTCACTCGCTGAAAACTCCTCTAGAGGCACACAACGAATTGGCCAATGCACCTTCCACCATCTCCAAGAACTCCTCACAGTCACAACCATCTATGCCCCGCCGTCCCTCGGTAAGCGCAAACCCTTCTGGGAGGAACTAGACTCCTTCTTATCCCAACACCCTACCACCCTCCTCCTAGGTGATTTTAATACAACATGCGCCCCCATGGATAGATTCCCACAGAAGTCCACCAAAGATCAGTTTATCCTATCAAAACTACTCACTGACCACAACCTCACCGACTCATATCGCACACTCCACCCCAACAAAACAGAATTCACGTACCAGTCTCCCAGCCACCACACCGCAGCCCGTCTAGACAGAATATACCACTCTTCCACAATGAGCCCCACACTCACTCACGCCACACACCTCG